>OLKM01000636.1:178178-188178 GCA_900291075.1 Melanogrammus aeglefinus | reverse complement strand
AATTGATTAATTCAGGGGTGGCGTCACTGGCACACACACGCTCACTTATGTTTTGTGCAGACATTTGTGACGTGCCACTGTGACCTGATGTGACTTATGGCCATAAGCCGATCAACAGACCTTCTCACCGTCTTTCGTTACGGTAATCGGGAAGAAATGCTGTAAAGTGCAGAAGACATTAAGAAAACGAACAAAAAAATATATAAATAGTAATTAATCGATAATTGTCTTAGTATAACTTAGTGTTGTAGGCTTAAACACACGTTTTGGAAACAAGATAGTATTGTATTCGCTTCGATGCCCGATCTAAAATTATATTTTGTCTATAGGCAGGCATCCTTTCGATTCATTTTGAATGGGAGTGTTGGTATGTGCCTATGCATCAATGGAGTAGGCCTATGTTACCTTTGGCATCCCATTGAGATCGACATCATCGTCGAGTAGGCCTACTGCATTCTAAGCAAAAGGCCATTCATGTTTTTACCATGTGCGGTACCGTCACCTCCTGCAGCTGTCCGGTCACTCCAGCAGAACGGACTAAAGCAAAAAAAAAGAAAAATGCACCCTGTATAACGAGCGTGACGGCGCAGGCGCGCGCTCGCTGCGGCGCGCGAGCACAGCTGTCAGCACCAAGGACAGACGCTGCGCCGCGAGCGTCGCATCAGTGTAATCACTTCACCGAGGAGCAGAGCGCGCAGCCCACGGATGTCGGTGACAGCGATACAAACATACACTCACACTGGACAGACGACCGGCGAACTGCTTCAATATTCTCTAAATCAACGCCGCGGACTAGCGTTAGTTATTTACGTTCTGGATAAGACAATTAAGCTAGTTTTTTCAAAGAGTTTTATCGCCATATGCGGCAATTGACGACAACTGATAACGGGAATTCCGACGCATTGCACGTTTAGATTTATAGCGCCAATTCCAGCAGGCGCGTGACTCACGCCGTACGGTTACCGGGCGGGTGAACCCCGTGATTCCCACCACGAGCCGGTGCTGGTCAAGCCGACCCGCCAACCAGGAGAAGAGCGAGCGGGAAACGCCGTGTTTGTTTGGCTGTTGTTGGTCGGTGGCGCGAGGAGCAATGCGTGTGTTTCTGCTGGCGGTGCTCCTCTCGTGCTCCTGCGCGCGGGCCGGCTGCGAGCCGAAGATAGTGAACATCGGGGCCGTCCTGAGCCAGAAGAGGTACGAGCAGGTCTTCAAAGATGCCGTGACCCAGACCAACCTGGTATACGGCCGGGACAAATTCAAGCTCACCGCCATCTCCGTAACGCATAAACCCAACGCCATCCAGATGGCCCTCTCCGTCTGCGAAGATCTCATCTCCAGCCAGGTACACTTTGGATGATCGATGTTCTTCTTCCATGCACCAGGCCTGTCCTGTCCCTACCATTTACCATTTTCCACTGTAGGTCGGGTGTCCATTTCACGGGATTTACCGGCTAAACTCCCCACCTCTACCTCCACCCATGCTGCGATTCAGAACCAGATGTTTTAGACGGCTTTAGTCAACGGGGTGTCCTCTCTTCCCGAGCCCAGCCATGATTCATTATGCCTTAATTTCCCCCGTTAAGCTCGGTTCAATGGACAGTGGCACCCGGCGAGCGATAGGTCGCTGCAGGACAATATTGTACGACTATGTAATTTGTCTGTTGACAGCAGGGTCGCCAATGATGAACGGTAATCAATCACTGTCTGTAGTCTACGGTCATCTATCATCATTTTATTATCCGGTCACTCAAAGCCATTGATCTGGTTCATTTTTGCATTGTTCTATTTTTATTATACAACTGACAAATATATTTACGTTTTTAAACGCTTTTAACACACAAACCATCTGATGTAAAGGTAGTTTGTGTGTGTGTGTGTGTGTGTGTGTGTGTGTGTGTGTGTGTGTGTGTGTGTGTGTGTGTGTGTGTGTGTGTGTGTGTGTGTGTGTGTGTGTGTGTGTGTGTATGAGTGAGTGAGTGAGTGAGTGTGTGTATGAGTGAGTGTGTGTACTGTGTGTGCTTGTGTGTGTGCACATTTGTGTGTAAGTTCTGTGTTTGTTGGTAGTTTACACACACAAACCTCATTTTATTCATACCCTTAAAGATTCATAATTGCAATTCCTATTCAGAATGCTGAACTCAGGTTAAGCAGTTCCTTAATCCTGCAGATGGTTTCAGGACAGCATATAGGTACCGGGGAGCAATGCCCATGTGATGTTTGCACCTGTCTCCAGAAATAGGCTTACATCTGAGGTCAAAACCGTGTCCATGAGCTACTTATCCACTGAGCTGAAACGGACACACGGGCGGGAGATGAACCAGGCGTCATTCATAATGTTCTGCATAGCCAGGCTGTTCTACTTTCTGCTGTACACGCACAGATACTGCATTGAAAATCCTGTCCCAAGCAGGCCGGCCGCATTAGACTGAACACACAACATCAACACATAGGCCTACCACTGAAAGCTGCTATGTACTTTGTTTAGATCCAATTGTGTTTGGATTGAGTCTGATGGTTCTCATGAATTTCTTTCCATTGCTGTAGAGACAAACACATGACAACCACGAGACTCCATTCAAACACCATTTAATTAAAAAAAAAGAGGGGGGCAAGCAAGAACTGCTGATTGCACCTGAGAACGAACACCAATGAATTAGAGATTTAAAACGATGACACACTGGCGGTAACATCTTTAAGGGTGTTTAAAGTGTTTTTTTTAAGTGGTAGAGCAGGACTTCAACCCATTAGCCAACGGTTAGGGGGAATCAAACGGTTCTGAGGAATGTATGCACTCAGTGTGTTTTAATAACTTAGAAACATGGATAAGGCTTCCTCCATGTAGTAGACACATCGTAGCGCAGAAGACAGGCAGGTTGCACATCGACTATAGGTATTCATCCATTATGTATATTTATTACATTAAGTCCAACAAGCCCTGGCCCTCTCCTCTCATGTGCCATCATGTGTTATAAAGGAAAATCCAAAATGTCTGTTAACAAGGCTACGTCGTCACAGACCGCTCACGCACACAAAAGTCTCTCTCGATGTTTCTCTCACTCTTTGTTTCGTTATCCGTCTGTTTATTGTGTTGCTGCCTCTTTTCTTTCTCTCTGTCTATTCCTTATTTCTCTCCCATTCTACCTTTTACTTCTTTGTCTATCTCTCTCTCTCTCTCTCTCTCTCTCTCTCTCTCTCTCTCTCTCTCTCTCTCTCTCTCTCTCTCTCTCTCTCTCTCTCTCTCTCTCTCTCTCTCTCTCTCTCTCTCTCTCTCTCTCTTTGGCTCTCTATCTCTCTCTTTGGCTCTCTATCTCTTTGTCTCTCGCCTCTCTCACTCTTTTATTGCTTGTTCTCTCTACATCTTTCTCTCTCTCCCTTTCTTTCTCCATCTATTTCTGCAGATTTTCTCTCTCTCTCTCTCTCTCTCTCTCTCTCTCTCTCTCTCTCTCTCTCTCTCTCTCTCTCTCTCTCTCTCTCTCTCTCTCTCTCTCTCTCTCTCTCTCTCTCTCTCTCTCTCGTTTACCCTCACTTCTCCCACATGCATCATACATGCCGACAGCGATTGCACTCAACACATGCATGTACTCACACACATTAGCTGAGTTATTCAATGTGCTCCCTGCTACGCTGCTTACACGGACACCTATGTTGGCTCCGCTTCTAGGCATAATCTACGTCCCTAATAGAGCCTGCGAGCATTATACGCACTGCAGCACAACATTGCTTATCGTACGCTTGTTAAATGCATTCACAACATGCAACTCTCGAGATTACACCTAGCAATGGTTTGGACGCTGGTCCTTGTGTTTATGTTAACAAAATGGTGTGTTCAATTATCCATATGGCCATACTATAAATTTAGTCATTTACCAGACGCTTTTATCCAGAGCAACTTACAGTGAATTCAGATATGTGCTTTTTAGAAGGTCTGGGGTAAGGGCATCTTGCTGCATACTGGTTAGACATGCAGAAATTTGGCAGTTGATCCCAGTACCTTTGGGCTTGGGAGTCGAACGACCTGGCCTAAAGCCACTCCCACTCACCTCTGCTCTATAGTCACAACTCAAACAGTGATGGTTACTATAATGGAATGCCTTCATAGTGGAGTGGTTTAGTGGGTAACTTTCAACTGCTGATTTGTCAGGTTGTTTTAAAAATAGAACATCCTAAAACAAGATGGTGACAGTATCTCCGGGGGATCAGTGCCCACTACCTTTTGAATGGTAGTCGACCAAACCATATGCCACAGTCTCCTGACTGAATTCAGCTTGAAAAATCCCCTCAACAACAAGCTATGGACACCTTCATATTCGGCTTAGTGGGCTCACTTGGGGTTTGAACCCAGTTGCTTTTTGGGCTTGATATTCAGGATATCCCCATCGGCACTACGCTACTCTGCCCACGTTACCATCCAACGGTGTAATGTCGGTGGACGGGCGCGGTGCTCTGCTGATGGAGTAGGGAGCCCGGTGGGGCAGATGGTGGAGAAAGGGATGCCTGGAAGCCATGGTTGCTTGGACGAGGACCTCCATTCAAGACCCCGCCATACGGGAGCTGTTGCTCCGCTCCAACCACCCCCAGAATCATCTCCTCCGTGCCAGCCCTTTGGCCCTCGTTCCGGGGCCGCGGAGACACACTTCTCCGGGCACTTTCTGAATGAAAAGGGAATCGGTGCCGTCTTGTTGTTGAGTCTGAATCAGAGTCTTGCTGTTTATCTCATGCTGACTGCCTGATTTGTGCGGAAATCAGACTGGAGAAGAAATGGAGTCCAGCTGGAGTGAAGAGAAAATGTCCACCTTTTATTTTCTTCTTGATCTACTTTTGTGTGTGGTATCCATGTTGAAGATGACTAGCTTTATTGAAACAATCAATCGTATGTGTTTAGATACTATGTCACACTGAATTATTACATGAATGTAATAAAACAATTTTGGTTTATTTGAATTTATTTGCCACAGATACCATTATGTTGTTATCTAACAGCTGAATTAAATGTGACAAAAAATGAACATGGCATATGATAAGATGGGTTAGGAGAGGAAAAGGTCATGATTAAGCAATGACTATATGCTGACAGTGCTGCATAGCAGACTGCTGTGCTTGCACTATGTTGAGTGTCTATACACACAGTGTCTATACAGTGTCTGTATACAACATCTATTTATATACATATATATCATTTCTTCTCATGCCCAAGGGGTGATCTCATTAGGCATTTACTGTTGTGACATTTTGACAGCAGACTCAACAGAACAGCTGAAGTCTGTAACATCACCAAGCAGACAACCAGCAGAAACAAAAGGCATATAGGAATAGATTTTCCGCAGTGACTTACAGGGAATTCAGATACATGTCATTAGGGAACAGGTAGGGGCACGGCATCTTGTTCCTGGATGCCTGCAGGTAAAACGTTTTTGGGGATGAAAATCATTTCTGATTTGTGCTGAATGATTTTCTCGTTCTGATTCCAATAGTGATTCCATTGTACTCTATCCATTTTATTTATTTTTTTAAACTATGTTGTGCAGCACAGAAATTTTGATTTATTCCCATCTCCATGTTCTACCTTGGTGGTTCCCAGCCTCACCTGTATGTCTCTTTGGATAAAAGCGCTAAATGAACAAATGTACATGTTAGGTTGCAAATATCATTGCGTCATTTATGGTTGCCCCCAAGGCGAGTGTGTAGCACCCCTCAAACCCAAGGCCATTCATAGTGCTTTAAAAAGGAAGACATCTTGTTTAAAACCTTTAATCAACAATCATTTAAAGACAATAAAAACTGAAACGAAGAAGGAATCACGTCTCACTGGCAGTTGAAAGAAACACAAGCTAGCCGACGGCCCCACAGACACAGTGACTCGCTGTCTCTCCGTGGGACCCCAGTAAATGTAGTGACACGTTGGAACGTCCTCCCGACCGCCTTTGGGCTCCCCTGACCGGCCTCTTTTAAAAAACAAACAAACTCAAGACACTTTATTTAGGGACATTTTCATTTAGCCATCTCACATTCCCTGCTGTCTTTTTTATGTTTTATGTCATTATAATGCACTGCCAGATCACCTTGAGATTATCCCAATAGAAAGTGCGATATAAATCAAATGTATTGTTATTTATTATTATGCTTCTGACCGACCCCTTTGAGCACTTCCCCATCTTACCTTGTAATTTATTGTTGCTTTCATGCTGTTTGCGCAGCATTTTGACCGCTCTATAAAAAACTGATCATCATTGATACTAACGCCGTCCCATCTGTCCATGGCAGGTGTATGCCATCCTGGTGAGCCACCCACCCCAGTCCAACGACCACCTGACGCCCACCCCGGTCTCCTACACCGCCGGCTTCTACCGCATCCCAGTGGTCGGCCTCACCACACGCATGTCCATCTACTCTGACAAGGTGAGCGGGCGAGAGACATAGAGTTACACTGAGAGAGAGAGAGAGAGAGAGAGAGAGAGAGAGAGAGAGAGAGAGAGAGAGAGAGAGAGAGAGAGAGAGAGAGAGAGAGAGAGAGAGAGAGAGAGAGAGAGAGAGAGAGAGAGAGAGAGAGAGAGAGAGAGAGAGAGAGAGAGAGAGAGAGAGAGAGAGAGAGAGAGAGAGAGAGAGAGAGAGAGAGAGAGAGAGAGAGAGAGAGAGAGAGAGAGAGAGAGAAACTCGCCACAAACATCTCCATCTACGCTGAAAAGGGGAGTGGCCAAGAGACATAGAGATACACTGTAGAGAGAGAAACTCTCCATGGGCATTACTCTGACATGACAAGGTGAGTGGCCGAGAGAGAGAGAGAGAGAGAGAGAGAGAGAGAGAGAGAGAGAGAGAGAGAGAGAGAGAGAGAGAGAGAGAGAGAGAGAGCCAGAGAGAGAGAGCCAGAGAGAGAGAGCCAGAGAGAGAGAGCCAGAGAGAGAGAGAGAGAGAGAGCCAGAGAGAGAGAGCCAGAGAGAGAGAGAGAGAGAGAGAGAGAGATCCAGAGAGACTCACCACAGGCATGTCCATCTACTCTGACAAGGTGAGCGGTCGAGCGACATAGAGAGTGGACTTCACAGAGAGAGATACAGAGGGTAGAATATTGAGTGAGAGAGATATGGAGAGTAGTAGTAGTAGTAGGATAGAGGCCCTAGGGAGAGTTTGAAAAGCTTCTAAGATTCATCATGCCATCACTTTTCATTATGACAGGCCTGATTAAATGGCTTTCCACCTGAAACATTCATATCAATCATAAATTATAACTGAAACCCCCCCTAATATATTTATTGCAAATAGGGCAGGAGCGTCTGTTTGGCTTTGGGTGAATGAACATTTAAACAACCTTTAAAAATTAGAAAATGTAAGCCACTAAAGAAATCAAAATATCTCTCATGGAACTAAACTCTTTTTTCTTTCCGTGGACTAAAGCCATACAGACGAACCATCTGTGCAACCAGAATGCTCTGTTCCAGAAATATTCTTAGCACATAACAAACATTTCGCATACAACACATTTGATTTTCCTTCTGGATCATCTATCTTCTTACATATCTCTATCTCTATCATATCTCTATACAAATAACTGTTCTACGTACTATTTTCAGCAACTATAATGGTTTGTTCTTAGATGAGAAGCATTTATTAAGATAAAATGTTTAGGTTTGACAAATGGACAGCTGCATCTTCTTTGATAGTCAACACACCCACATGCCCATTTATATCTATATATACACTTCTGGTAAGGTGCTTGGAGTGACATCACAAGTGGGGGGGGGGGGGGCACAGTTGACGCCAGAGAAAATGTTCAAACTCCCACCGCCATAACTACAAGCTGATCCACCTGGGCTAAATCCCCTGTTAGGCCTGTCAAAAAAGCTGGAAAGGATCATGGCTTCACTGGTTGCTAATATTGGGAGCCAAAGCCTAATGTATATTATGTAAAATCCACTATATTACAATTATTTCATCATTTATCCAGGGCGATGTGGATTTTAGAAACATATCATAAAGGAGGAGGTAGGTAGGCATAAGGGAATCCTGATCAATGATACCTACAGATCACCCGATTTGACTGTTGTCATACCATTGAATAGGCGTAATCCTGATACCATCATCCCACAAATATGGGCCAGTAGGGCCCTACTCCACCTACTAATAGGTGATATCGTCCAACAAAGATAAGGTAATCTCACTTTAAACGGAATAAATAATATTTTATTGTAATTTCTATTAGCTGTGGATTTATGAGGATTATCAAACACACGCCACTTTCATTTATTATTTATCATATAGGCTAGGCTAGTATTTAACACGTGTTGCACAACATTTAAAAAAAGCATTTAATTTTTAGTATTTTTCATGGACAAGCTCTCTCATTATACATTTACTGTAGTTCTATGGTTCAGATTTTAATATTCTAGCTAAATAAAAAAAGGGGGGGGGGGAGTGTGGGGCATTAATAACATTGGGTCAACCAGAGTCATTGTTGATAACAGCCTTCTGCACCTATTAGTAGGTAGAGTAGGGCCCTGCTGGCCCATATTTGTGGGATGATGGTATCAGGATTACGCCTATTCAATGGTATGACAACAGTCAAATCGGGTGTACAGATAGACTGTGGACACAGGGTTTCAAATTCAGAATGTTTTACCTAGCAGACATACACTAGAACATAATTCTTTCGGAAAATCATTATTTACCATTTAGTGAAACCAAACGTTTAAATCCAAAGCGTCGGTCATTAACGAGCAGGTCTGGGTTAGGTCATGGGGAATCTGTCCTATAACCTTTTGGAATCGAAGATGTCCCCAGAAAATCGTTATTTACCTTGTTAGCAGAATATTTTATCCAAGGCAACTTTCAGTGAAGTCATTAACGAAAATCTTCCTCTTGGACGCAAACATATGGACTCCGGACATTGAGGATGAAACCCAACTATCCTCCCCAACCCTCCACTGTTGACCTCCTCCTCCTCCTCCTCCTCCTCCTCCTCCTCCTCCTCCTCCTCAACTATCCTCCTCAACCCTCCACTGTTGATCCTCCTCCTCCTCCTCCTCCTCCTCCTCCTCCTCCTCCTCCTCCTCCTCCTCCTCCTCCAACCCCTCCTCCTCCTCTCCTCCTCCTCTCCTCCTCCTCCTTCTCCTCCTCCACCACCTCTCTCCTCCTCCTCCTGCTCCTCCTCCCTCCCTCCTCCCTCCTCCTCCTCCTTCCTCTCCTCCTCCTCCCTCCTCTCCTCTCCTCCTCCTCCTCCTCCTCCTCTACTCTGGCTTCCCCTGCGCACCATTCTCTGGATTGATCTCTCTTTGCTCCTAAGAAATGTGAATTAAAAAAATGTCAAGATATGTCCCTCTGTGCTCTCCTGTCTGGTATCTGTCTGAGTTGACTTCCTTCCTTCCTGACCCCAGAGCATCCACCTGTCCTTCCTTCGGACGGTGCCCCCGTACTCCCACCAGGCCCACGTGTGGTTCGACATGATGAGGGAGTTTCGCTGGAACCACATCATCCTCATCGTCAGCGACGACCACGAGGGGAGGGCCGCCCAGAAGAGACTGGAGACTCTTCTGGAGGAGAGAGAGACCAAGGTGAGCGTCTTGCAAAGGGGGGGGTCTGGCGGGGGTCTGAGCGCGCGCGTGCGAGTACGCCTAAAAACCTATACGTTTTCCTTTGACAACGGCGGCGCTCTATGTCTGTAACCGTTTTCCTTTTGCGTTGTGTGGCCACATCTCTTTCTCACCATTGTGTATACATTTGCTAACATTTCCCTAAAGACATCGACAGCGTCTAATGTGGTGTAATTCAGACAAGTCAGAGTTTGTGCGTTGATTTCTACTCATCCTCACGTTGCTTTTTGCCATAGTCCAAATTATCCCGTGTCTATCCACGATGGGAGCCAAATAGAGGAGCTTTAACGTGGGGTTCTGCAAACCGTCACCGACTATAGAAACGATTAAGTACCACTTGAGTGCAACTTTAGGTTGGACATTGGAAATCAAACCCGGTACGTTCCGTCTGGGAGTGTGCAAACACCCTTTGCAACTGTGGCCAC
>OLKM01000636.1:168178-173178 GCA_900291075.1 Melanogrammus aeglefinus | reverse complement strand
TTGGCTGGTGGGCGAACGCGAGATGTCGGGTAAAGCCCTGAGCGAGGCGCCAGACGGTATGTTCCTACCCCCCGCCTCCCCGGGGGTGGAAAATAACGTAGTAAACAACGTGAACTGACTTAACGTTACCGGATTTTCAGTTGGTGGTGAACGCACCGCTGCCAAGTGGGATGAACCCCCGCGGGTGAAATGGTTAGCTTGCGTACATTAGCGGGATAGCTACAAAGTGCTTGTTGTGTGTTAAGCGTTTAAACGTTTAAGCATAGTTTGTGTTTAAAGGTTTAAATGGGTCATTTTCGTATATCCTGGATGAATGTGTTTGGATTTCATCTATAATTCAATTTCATCCTTTTTTTTTTGCAATTCTTTTACCATCTCACACAAAGAGACACACTCTCACAAACACACACACACACACACACACACACACACACTTACATCTACACACACACACACACACACACACACACACACACACACACACACACACACACACACACACACACACACACACACACACACACACACACACACACACACACACACACACACACAGTGAGGGCTGCCAATGCTGAGTGCATTGTGCCACTCTGCTATATTAATAGCCCGGTTGTCATGCATTATGAAGGGAGTTTTAAGACCCCCCTCTCGCCTCCCTGAGGTATATCTGAGTTAGAATGGTAAGCTACAACTTAATTATCAACCCCTGTCCCCCGATGTCCACAGAGTCTGCACCCATGCCTGTCTCACGATGATGATGTCACTTTTATTTACTCACAACTGTCAGGCGTCTCAGAACCTCACCTCCACCCATGGCACTAAAAACACACTCCTTAATGAAGCGTCTTCATCCAGTGTTGTACCGTTCTGCTGCAGCTGTCATATAGTCTCCTGAACTGTCCTGTACAGCCCTGTAACGTCCTGTAATGTCCTGTCCTGTGTCCTCCTCCCCTCCCTCCGTCAGGAGCCTGCGATAAACGGACCTTATTGCAATCAGAAAACTTAGCTGAAGTTGGATTACTCTGTGTGGTCATGGCTTTATGTATTCCCAACGCGTGTGTGCTGTCGTACCGGTCCAGGCAAGGCAGTGTGTTTGTACTGCACCGTACGCCACCCACCTCCTGTTACGCCCCCCCCCCCCCCCTTGTGTAAAAAAAAACACACAATGCATTAAAAATGCATCACTTGTGCTCATTCCTCATTCCCCTACCCTGCTCCATGATGTGAGCGGGAATTAATAAATAAATCCAACTTCAAGGGACGCTCTGCTCATGCTGGGTAAAAGGTCGCCATAGCAACATCAAGACATGATGCTCTTTACCGTCTTGCGCACGTTGCCTCACCTCAAAATCACGCCAGTGGGTCAAAGGTCAGCACACCCCCCCCCCCCCTTCCCTATAAGCTAGGCTGGCTCACATGATTGATGTTCGACCTTTTCCCATGGATGTCCTTTCAAGAGGCCCCTATAAGTTTTCATTTTCGGTTTGATGTGCATTGCAAGCAGGGATCCAATTGGTGCGTCGGTTGCGCCACACGGTGGTGATTTAGTTTTTCTTCTTCTGTGGTAATTTTCCGGGTGGGGGCGGCGGGGGTGGTGGGAAACAGGTCTCATCGGCCTCCAGCTTATCAACGGGAAGAACGAGTCGGCGCACATCAGCGATGCGGTGACGGTGGTGGCTCAGTCCATCCAGGAGCTGTTTGAGAAGGAGAACATCACAGAGCCCCCTAGAGGCTGCGTTGGGAACACCAATATCTGGAAGACGGGGCCGCTGTTTAAACGGTACCGTAACCTAATGTTTTATGGATATTTTGTCAGACATATTTTGAACCAACATCTGGCTGGAGGACACTTGGGAGAATGAATGAATGATGTTTTTGCTTTTACTTGATGAATTTGGGGTATTTTGTAACAGTGATGAAAGTATTTTGAAATTCTAAATCTGCCCGGAGATGAGACATTTGAGACATCACCGCCCCTCACACAAAAATCTGGGCATGTCACTTGTCCTACCTGTTTGCCTCGAATGATGCTCTGCGTTTCCCACGGCGACAGAGTACTGATGTCATCCAAGTACCCAGAAGGCCTCACAGGAAGAGTGGAGTTCAACGACGACGGCGACAGGAAATATGCTCACTACAGCATCCTGAACTACCAGAATCGCCGTCTCATTCAAGTCGGCATCTACAATGGAACGCAGGTCAGCTGACTCAAGAACACGACAGTATCATATGTAGGAAAATAATTTTCTGTATAAAAACAGCGAAATTGATGGCTCACGGGACTGTTTGTTATCAACGATAAGGGCAAAAAATATATATTGCTTATTGTGGAATTTAGGAAACTCATTATTAACACCAGATATAGCATTTGCTACATTGGCTATTCTAAAATATGGATTGCATAAGGTTAAAGGGAAACGTACAGTGTCCATTCAGAGGTGTTTTGTGTAGTATCTATGAACATGCTAAATGATGATGCATTTATTCATTAAATACTGAATACTCAAGTTATACTACACAGATACAAGTCAAAATATCTTTTGAATCCCTGGAACAATTGGAACAATTGGTAACCTGCCAATGTATGCCCCAGCTGATGATATTCAGTGTAACCCATTTAGAATCTGCACCTTCGGCTTTTTAAACGATGAGTCAGCACTTGGACTGATGAGCTGTCTCCTCCTCCTCCTCCTCCTCCTCCTCCTCCTCCTCCTCCTCCTCCTCCTCCTCCTCCTCCTCCTCCTCCTCCTCCTCCTCCCGGCAGGTGGTGATGAACAACCAGAGAAAGATCATCTGGCCTGGAGGAGAGACAGAGAAACCCAGAGGCTTCCAGATGTCCACTCGTCTAAAGGTATAGAGGAGATCCATCGCTCCCGGTGGAGGGCTTGGGGCTCCATGGACTCCATGGGACCGGTCGATTGGTCCTCAACCTCCTTCATGGTTTGATTTTCAATCGTTGCTCACAGGGCAGACATGTCAAGACGTCTAGGTGGGAGGGGCTTCATCTTCAACCTAATGCCTTTCCATTACCTTGACATTTAGTGGAAGCGATTTCCAGGCGAGGCTGAGAACAGGCATGGACTGGGACAAAAGCTGAAGATAAGATAAACAAATCAGTCCGTTTGGCACATATGGCAGCGTTTGTCTGAGGGGCCTGTCTTTTTTTTTGGCTCGCAGCATCTCTCCCTGGCGATTTCCCTGCCACTCCCTTGTTTATGCCCTATCTATTTTTGCAGTCTCTTTCTGCTGATGTGCTGTTTTATCAGGGCGGTGAGCCCAAAGAGGGAGGGGTTTAGATATGTGGCTTGGCCCGGTGTCAAACAACGGCGCTGATCTACCTGTTTTATAAGCCGTCAGACAAAATAAATAAACAATAACAATGACAGCAAAGGTAGTTGTCGGCCCAAAGGCGCGTGGGCCCGGCGGGAGAGCCCGCGGCCTGCCAGAAGGCCGGTCCAGCTCTGGCTGGTTGGAGACCAATCAGTCGATGTTGGTGTGTGAACACAAACTTTCAGAGATCGCAGTAGGAATCTCTACTATTTGATTCAACACTCAATCGAACCATCGTACTACAATATAAACGAACAAAGGCCAGAGAAAAAGGCAGGCCTAAATACGAGAGGACTGAGCAGACATGGGGATCATCAGGGCTGATAAGTGAGGAACGTAATCACCTGGGAGGCGGAGGAGCCAGCAGCCGGCGGGGAGCGGGGCTATGGGCTGAGCTGGAGCCAGGGGTGACAACGTCTGATAAATAATTCATGAATCAGGGCTAGGGATCAAAGACTGGGTTTCAGTTTCACTTTCCCTCCGCCCCATCACTCCAAACCTGGACTGAATGTGTATGCCTATACCGTTTCTGAGTATGTTCAGCGTCGATCAATGCGAAAGCAAAGAGAGCATGTATATAAGCACCCACACAGATAAACCTGTGAACCTGCGCCCTCTGTCCCTTTTTCCCCCCGCCACCCTCCTTCCCAGATCGTGACCATCCACCAGGAGCCCTTTGTGTACGTGAAGCCCACCAGCCTGGACGGCACGTGTAAGGAGGAGATGACGTTAAACGGGGTGTTAATTAAAAAGGTGATCTGCACTGGGCCCAATGAAACCATCCCAGGTAACACAACAGGGACGTTTATGATGTCATCCGTGCTTTTACTGCAACCACCGCCAAAACAACCATCAACCAGGAGATGCATGCATATATATGCTGTAGGTATCTATATATGTATGCACGGGGACGCCTGTGCCATATGTGTGTATGGGTGTGTGTGTGTGTGTGTGTGTGTGTGTGTATAAATGCCAATGATCATTGACATGCATCAATGCCGATGTTTATTGGCATTGTGGGTGTGGTTGTGGTGTGGGGGTGGGGGCATTCATGCAAGTTGTGTGTGGGGTTGTGTGATTTGGTGTGGGGTGAGGGGAGGGTTGGAGGGTGGTGGGGGTTGTTGTGGGGTCTCATGCAAGTTGTGTGTGGGGTGTGGGGGCGGATGGGGAGTGGGGCGTGTGTGTCGGGGTGTAACAAGCTTGACAAGTGGGGTGGGGTGGGGTGGGGGGGGTCCATGTGTGTGACATATCGTTTGTCCGTCTGTGTTGTCTGTTGTCATTGGGTGGTTGGGGGGGGGGGGTGCGTTGTGGGCGTCCATGCAAGGTGTGTGTTCCATGTGTGTTT
The DNA here is from genome assembly GCA_900291075.1 of Melanogrammus aeglefinus. Lineage (NCBI taxonomy): Eukaryota > Metazoa > Chordata > Actinopteri > Gadiformes > Gadidae > Melanogrammus > Melanogrammus aeglefinus. Next base: position 168,503 of record OLKM01000636.1, on the reverse strand, counting down.
CATGCGTGCGTGTGTTTGTATGTGTGTTTGTGTGTTTGTGTGTGTGTGTGTGTGTGTGTGTGTGTGTGTGTGTGTGTGTGTGTGTGTGTGTGTGTGTGTGTGTGTGTGTGTGTGTTTCCAGTCATGTGACATCGTGTCTCCATGCGTCGCTCTGTGTTGTGTTTTTCCGTGGAGTTTGCCCGCCCGGCCGCCTGGTCATGAAGTGCCTCCGCTTCCCCCCACCCAACCACCACACACTCAAAATGTTGACGCCAGTCTCGATCCCCTTGGGATGATTGTAACTTGTGTCCCTGCCCGGTTTTCCGGTTACAGGACGCCCAATCGT
>OLKM01000636.1:15678-163178 GCA_900291075.1 Melanogrammus aeglefinus | reverse complement strand
GGCCAGCGGCTCAGCCTGTCAGGCAGACGCATTGAGGGACAGGCTAGCCGGCGCCTGTAGCGGCGCAGGGCCGCGGGGGGCTAAATGGACCTCCGGGAGCGGCCGGAAGCTTACCGCGGGAGCTTACGGCGGCCTTCCGTCTGCTCCAGGTCCATCGACCCGGGTCGAGCTAGGGCTCTAGGGACAGATGCTCATGGGTGGAAGTCAGTGTGAGCGGACCGCCTGGTTCGGCTGAGGTTTGAGCTAACGTTTAGCCGAGCAGTGCCACCACTTTTGCAGGTTTTACCCCAGACGAACATCTCTGAGATGGGGGTTTGGGAATCCAATGGGGGACACGGCGTCGTCTGTCCGGCATTGGATTTCAACGGGGGCCTTAGGTGGCGGTAGGGAGTCGCTGGTCAACACCGACCGACGCACACCTTATCGTGTAGTGAGAGAAAGAAAGAAAGAAAGAGAGAGAGAGAGAGAGAGAAAGAGAGGTGGGCGGGGACTCACAAATGTGTTTGTAAATCACTGTACTGTTACACCGTAACCCCCTCCTCCCCTTCCTCCTCCCTCCCCCCTCCCTCCCGCTTCCCCCGCACCCTCCCCCCCCCCCACCAACAGCAAGCTGCATGCTTTCATCTGGGACTCAGCGGTGCTGGAGTTCGAGGCCTCGCAGAAGTGCGACCTGGTGACGACGGGGGAGCTGTTCTTCCGTTCGGGCTTTGGCATAGGCATGCGAAAGGACAGCCCCTGGAAACAGAATGTGTCCCTGGCCATTCTCAGGTCTGTCCCAGCCGAAGCCGCAGCAACTCGTATGACGTCTCTGTCCCCTTCTCTTATCTTTTGATTTCACGTCTTGTTTTCTTTGGGTTACTTTTGACAGAACCATCGCCTTGTGTAGGCATCTTCACTCTCTGTGTCTCCCCCTCCTTTTCTCTGTCTGTCTGTCTCTCTGTCTCGTCTCTTCATAGTCTGTCTTGTTTTTGTTTGTTCTGTTTGTCATTCCGATGCATGCCCAAGCAGTTTGAGTTTGAGCTGCGTTAGCTGGAGGGAGTTTGAACCGGCATCGGTGGGTGATTGACGGACTCTGCTGGCTGTGCGCATTAACTTTCTAACCTCTCTCCCCACTACCCCTCCCCGACCCCTTGCAGTTCTCATGAGAACGGCTTCATGGAGGACCTTGATAAAACCTGGGTGAGGTACCAGGAGTGTGACTCAAGGAGCAATGCACCAGCCACACTGACCTTTGAAAACATGGCAGGTATGGTCCTTTATGGCGCATGGACTCACCCCATTGTGAAAGTGATTGGACAAAAACTGCAGTGGTGAGGTACTGTAGCCCTTTTTTGTCCAATACCTTTAGCAATCATCTGTGTCAGTGTTGGTCGTGGTTCTTTTTGCCGTCTTGTAGTGCATTTCCACACGCTGTGGGGTTTTGTGTGAGGTGATGGGTCCGTGTCTGTATCAATGTGGTGGGGCTTGCAGCAGGCGGCTGCAGCAGGAGCTGGTTCGTGAACATGTGATGAATCCAAAGGGTGGCGGCCGCTGATCAGCCAAGGGATGACCGCGTGTTCATCTGGTCAGCGGACGAGGCGTTGTTTAAAAGCGGCTGTTGATTCTTCTCCTCTCTCTCTCTTCCCGTGTCTTTGTCGCTGTGCTCTTCCTCCCCAAGGGGTCTTCATGCTGGTGGCTGGCGGGATTGCTGCAGGGATCTTCCTAATCTTCATTGAAATTGCCTACAAGCGTCATAAAGATGCCCGCAGGAAGCAGATGCAGCTCGCCTTTGCGGCAGTCAATGTATGGAGGAAGAACCTGCAGGTATGCGCTTCGCTTCCCTTTCCTCTCCCACAGTGACAGAGTCAAATCGCCATCGCAAACTCCCGGGTCCCCTAGGAACAAGGTGTCGGAGGGTATAGCGGGTCAGAGGATCTGGATAGCCGTCTCTTATGCCCTCTGGCCCCCCCACTTCCCACCCCCACCCCCGAGTTGCCTGACGGAGGGGTGATGGGGTGTGGTGGGGGTGTGGTGGTGGGGGGGGGGGGGGGTGTTCACTGATCCAAAATGTCCGCCACCCATCCCGGTGTGTACAGTTACCTGAGGCCAACTCCGCCTGTGTTTTCTGTGTGTGTGCCTGCAGGAGAGTAAGGATACTTCTGGAAGCCAAGCGGCGGCCGGGACGCCCTCGTTAGTATGTAACTAATTAGTGTTGCTGATTAGCATAGAGATACTCACTCAATGACATCGCCCCCCCGCTGTTAAGCACATCAGGTGATAGATTAAACCTAACTGGCCGCCCGGAAATGGTGGAAGTGAGACTGTAAATAATAAACTATTAATAGACCTCCCACGGCATGAACTAGTTGTTCTATGCTAAGGCTGCTCCTGCTTTACCGCTTTGTAAGGTGAACTGACGTGGATAGAAAGCACATGGATAGGGGCACATTGGCATGGACATCATGCTGCTAATAATAACAACAACAAACGCTTGGATTCACCCGTGCTTTCATGGCATACAACAGGATGCTTTCATTGATTTCCCCAAGCAGCACAAACACAAACAAAAAAAATAGAGCGTAATGATTTTAATCAATGCCCCCGCTGGAGCGACTCTGCGTTGAACCCGGCATTAATCTCGTTGTGAAATACCAAGCCATCGCGCGCACACAGCAAGCCTTCCTACTGTCATCGCTTATCCTCCTCCATCCACAGCCGTGTTCATGACGCCCCCCTGAAGCTAAACAACCAAACCCACTAAAATATCCCGATTCAACGGCTCAATGCCAGGGGCCTTATGCAACACACTGGATGATGGAGGAGCTTACCATCCCGGCCACAACTAACCCAGAACCACATCCAGACAGGGCTCAGAGTACCCAGACTCAAGCCAACCCATTTGCCCTTCAGCCCAATGCATCAGGAAGCTCTGAAGCATTAGGGGAGGAGGTGCACCTCCCCCCCTCCAGTCCTCCCACACCCCCGTCTGTTCCTGGGTCCTTCTTGGCTCGGAGACATGCTCAGGGGGAGTGGGACGAGCCGGGGATTGAACAAGCAGTGGGCTCGCAGTGCGGAGAGGCCATAGAGTCACCATGAGCCTGTGATGCGGCACCACACCGGCTCTTTTGGTAAGCCCTGACAAGGGCCCAGTGGTTTGCCGGCCACTGCTGAATGGCCAAACAGCAGGGCAGGAGACGGCTGCAGTATCTAAGATCACAGGCTCTTGTTGTCCGTCAGCAAGAACCACCTCTGATGGAACCTGCCGTCGTCTCCCCTAGCCTGGGGCTTTTTGTGTGCCTGTGTGTGTTTGTGTGTCAGACAGATGTGGGTTCGCTGGGAACATATAAAAACAAACAGGTGGTTCAGAGGCTTGAAACGAGACGGAGTGGCAACACGACTCCCCCTGCATCTTGTGCGACACCTTTTATAAGAAAAGAGCAAGTAGCATCGCTCAGCAAGGTTGACCAATAACTACCGACGTGGGAGAGAGGTTAAAAACGTTATGTAACGTGTTAGACCGGGATCACGTATTCGTCTCCCCTACCGTGCATCGATCGGGTTGGAGAACGGCCCCAAACCAGTGCTTCCAGACTCTTGGGCTGCGTGTATAACGTGTTATTCACAGTTATCCACACAGCTCAGCTTCTCGCTCTCACGTGCGCATTAATCCAATTATTCACGGGAGTGTTGAACAGTGTCTGAGATGGGTTCTGACACTGGGGGGGCTGCGAGCTGAAGATATAATGGCCGATTTAAGTCATGTTGACCACCCCTTTCTAAGACGCTGCGTCTACTCGGGGCTCTTGCTAATTCCCCTGCAGCATTGCTTTCTCCCAGATGCCTAATTAACACTGACCACGCTATCTGTTCATTTTAGACACACATCGTCCTTGTTTGAAAATGTAAATGTCACCTAGTATGGGGATACGCACCAGAGAAGCCTGCATCTAGTTGAACCCGAATACTGAGGTTGAAATAAGCCCAACCCGCAGACACACACAAACACACATACACACAAACACACACACAAACAAAAGCATACGCGCACGCTCACACGGACCCATGCACACACAACCTGCGCATGCATGCGGGTATGAGGATGATAATTATGTGGCCATCTGCTTACTGCATTACGAGGTACAGTAAGCAGTGCTTATCCATCCTTACGCAGTACAAATTAGCAGTAGAAGAATGCACACTGCTGGATAACCCAAATCAAACCACCCTAAACCGGTCAGGAAATAACACTCTTTCATTTCACTTGCCTCACCTTCTTTCATCTGCTAATCTCACTGCTTGTGAGGTGCGAGGAAGATTCCAACACACGCTTGGGGTTGGCTCTGAAATACTAGCGATGCTGTTGCCATGGCATCCCTAGCACACCTCTTCCTCTGGAGGGATGTAGTGGAGATCAGCGTCATCGATTTTAGAAGACGCTGAGATTAATTCAGCGCAAACAGATATCTGCAAATATATTCTGTGGGCGCATTGTTACTCTCCATTCTATGAGGGGCTATGTGTCTCAGAGTGTCGCGTGATGTTCTCCTCCAAATACAACATGTAGTTGAAGATGATAACCTTTTGCTGAAATTAAAATGTCCCTATTTCCATTTTAAAAGACCACTACATCCCTACCGGGAGGCTCTACTGGCATTTGGCTTTTTTCACAGTTTAAACACGTTTATTCAGAGTTGGCTTGCCTGCAACGTTCCATAGAGCAATGAGGATGAAGATGATGGTGATGAAGGTGATGATGCTCAGAGAGCTTCGGACCATGCTTCATCTTTTAGTGTGACATAGCATGGCCTGCATGGCCGCGCCAGGCAAGACATCGGCAGATGTCAAGTGAGCTTTAAAGCAAGTCACAAAATATATTAAAAAATTGAATAAAATATCCATAAAATATTGCATAACAAGGCATTGATTGTTTAACTATCATGAACTATTATAAACAAGGTGTTAAAAAGGTGAAAATCTGAACATTTACTAACACGAATTGTCATCTTCCAACAGGACCACAAAAACAATGGTTTAGATATTAATTCCTGTGTCACGCCCATCCCTGATTGGCCCTTGGCCTTCAATTAATCTCTATGACAACCAGTTGCTTCTCACATCCTGACGCTGCATCACCGAGAGGTTGAGAAACAATGGGGGAGTTGGTCGGCACGGCGACAAGGGGGGGTTCTCTTTAGACAGTGACCCGGAGGACAAGCCCGGGGACCTGATGAGAGAACTCCACACTGGGAGGGGGGGGGGGGCGGGGCCAGTGCGGGCCCCCCGACAGGCAATTGGTCGAAGACATTCTTTGTTCCGTGTTGACTTACCCCTCTGCTTTTTGTTCTTGTTTCGTTGACTATTTGGTTGTTCTGTCGACTATTCCCGTTGACTAATCCCTACTTACACCTCTCCCTCCATCCATGTCCTTTTGGCTGGTTGAAATTCACACCGCACCGCCCCTGCCCTCTCACACACCTGACCCTCTCTCATCCCCATGGTGCCTTCCCCCACCTCCTCATCTGATGCTCACTGCGCTCGTTATAAATGCCTGACACGTCCTTGCGTAACAGTAAGATTGACATGTACATACCCGCCCACTCTCATCTCCCATCGCTGTTAAGTCCTTTTACGGCGCTTTTTATCCCCTTTTTGTTTTGTAGATACATATCACTAATGAGCAGGTAAGGGTTAGGCATCGTGCTCAATGATGCCTATACCAGTCACAATGCGGACGTTGGGGCTTTGAACCCACAACCTTTGGTCTGGGAGTCAAACCCGCTAGCTGCCTAGGCTATTCCATGCTTCCCCTCTTCCCCCGCCATCCCACCCCTGGTGTGTGGTGTGAATTTCCGTTATACCCGCTGTGGTATAATGACTTTAAATGGGCTTTAATTGATGACCTAATTAATTGTTGCTGCTGGTGTTATTTTGGCCTTTTCAGTGTATTTCTTAGTGGCTCTGGAAGCTATGCATCACTGCCTGGCTGTGGATGTTTACGTTTGCTTTGCTAGCCTTTTTTTTATATACATATTTATTTCTTAATAATTGCTCTTTTTGGTTCCCTTGGCTTCTGCATAAGGATCTTTAAAGTATAACGATCTAAAACAAGTGGATGCATATTTATTTACTCTTCTTTTCTCTCTCTATGCAGCCCTCTTCCTCTATAGAGACACAGGATGTAAGGATACCTTAATATGCACTTTTTGAACACAAATTGGCTTGGTGCTCTGATGCTGGGGGTAGGAGAGAGAGTAGCTGTCGTACCCTCTGGTGGTGTTTGTGGGGAGGCAGGATGGGAGGGAGGGGAGGGAGGGAGGGAGGGAGGGAGGGAGAGCGATGGATCGCTAATCTTATCTTAATCTTATCTTATCTTAGTTGCATCTTTTAAGATTCAACAATTTATTCGTCGTTTTCTGACTGGGATTGGACCCAATCGATAAATAGTATTCTTATTCTAGAGCATGTGTGCAGTCAAAACTAATGTCAAGGACTGGATATTGAGTATGTTGTGTAATATTCGGTTTAAATCGATATTAGCAGATGACTCCCCGACATCCTTACGACTCATCCCTTAAACCATCCTGATTCGTTTCTGCACCTGGTAGCGTGCGGAATCGACCTGTTGTTTGGTGCTAGTGGTGATACTAGTGAATAGTGTGCAGAGAAAGGTCTTACAGAGGTGCCTATTTATCACCAGGCGTGACGTCGATTTGTCATTAGTCCCAAATTCGTTCCGATATTGACATCAGAAATGGGAGTATCCATTTGTGATGTCACGGAGGCTGGCAGGGTGAACTGCCCAGCGTACATTTGGGGGAACTACACTTCCACTTGTGATATCCAATAGGAAACCGCCAATCCACATCACAACTGGTGGTGAAATAGGGGCCCTATAATTACATGGCGCCATTAGAATTGACCTTCATTTCCACCGTCACCTCCTAATAGGCCTGAATCCATCCCCCTTTTCTGCTGCCATTTTAGAGCATCTGATCCTGTCCTGAAACCGTAGTGATATTATGGTGAAGGGTCCTCCCTCCTGGGGTTATTCAGACGCTGGCTGGGTGGGTGGTGGGTGGTGGTGGACCGTGATAGAGAGAGAGCACATGGTGGGAGGAATCAATCAATGCACCCTGGAGGGGCGCGATGGAGAGTAATGCTTCTACATATATTCATTTTAGGATAGGAAAAGTGGTAGGGCAGAACCCGACCCCCAAAAGAAACCCTCTTTTAGGTCCATCAGTGCCACCCTGGCCTCCAACATCAAGAGACGTAGGTCCTCCAAAGACACGGTAAGGAGAAGGAGAAGCGACACCTCCACGTGGTTTTGTCCTCCGCCTTCTCTCTTCTCTTCTTCTTCTCCTTCTCCTTCCTCTCCTCCTTCTTTTGCTGTGTCTCTCGCTCAACTGGTCAACCACTTTCTCTCTTTGTTCCGCTGTCCTCCCTCTCTCTCTCTCCTTCTCTCTCTCTCTCTGCCAACATCCCCATCCCCGACGATACCCAGAGAGCCACCATCCTCTTCCCACCCACTCACTCATTCCACGTGGCCCGGCAACCTGAGCCACATGTCCTGTCGGTTTAACCATCCATCCCCCGTCCATCTGTGGGCGACCGCCCCCCCTGCAGGCGGACAAGCGACAGTGCAGGGTTTCAAACCAAACCAGAGCAGTTCAATTGAAGCCAAGTCCATGAATGGAATGGACCTTCGGACCTGGGGGTTTGGATAGTGGAGCAGGGACCCAGGGATACTGGCCTATTTATAGTGCTGATGGAGGAAGGATAGGCTACACAGTGGGCAGTCTGCCGGTGGTGGTGTGACGGTGTTGTTGATGTGGGGCTCCTCAGTCCCTTCGCCTCCCCACTCCCCGGTTACAACGTGAGTTGTGGTGCCCGTGTCGGTACGTGATGCAGTGGTGGCCGTACACGTGTATATGTGTGTTGTCGTTGGTGCATATTTGCGTTTGGGTCCTGTCGTTTTGATGCTCAGTCCTTTGTGTTCATCGGTTTTGTCTGTGTTTCGTCTTTGGGCTCCTATCCTCCCACACCTGTGTCTTGGTTCTACCTGTTGTTGGTCCGCCTTTTGTTGAACAGCATGCGCCGACGTTTCGTCATCTACTGATCTTTTTCTCAAGTAGGCTTAGGCCTCTTCAGACAGGCACGTTCTCATGTGAAGAACGTATGGGTCTCTCCTCATGCTCTTTCAATTAACAGGTTTATTTACTTTTGCTTTGTCATGTTTCTTTTTCATAATTCTTGCCTTCCACTACTAACTAATTTGTTTTTTTGTTTTATTTCTCGTATGAACTGTGCGATTCTTTTATGTTTTCAGGTGGGTAAGACAGTACGACCAAATCAGTTCAAAAAGTAACCCACAGAAACACGCAGCGACTAGAGCTGTAAAAACCAATGGCACAAAGTAAACATCCTCAGGGGGCCTATGGATATGCTTGTCGAGTAACAGCAGCAGTTGAGATTGTCTCTATTCTCTCACAGCCCTAGGAACCCAGCCTATTCAATGTGGTTGGTAGGGCTGCTTTTCAGGCTTCACCGCTCTGGCCTCACAAAGCAGACTTTGAATACATCAAAAGTACTTTGAATAGGCCAGACTTTGAAAACATCTGGTTGGATGGCCAATGAAATCTATGGGTCGTCTCGCTTTCATTCACAGGGATTTCTAAGCACGTGTTCTGATTACACACCACACACACAGGGACAAAATGGGTTGATCAGGAGCAAAATATTAAAATTTTATTCTGGAAATATGAAATGGTTTGGAAGATAACACAGCCAATCCATGTAAAAGATTAGCTAGTTAATATTCTTGGGGTAGGAATTCAATGTTTTCCTGACACTTTCAAGCACGAACTGCCAGCATCTTCCCACCAGAAATGCATTTAGAAAAATATCCAATACTAGTTCCTTCCTGACAAGCCATTAACAATCTCACACAGGTGTTCTCTTTAAACCACAGAATAGAGTTGTTTTCTAGTGCATTTTGTTATAGCACATTTGGCTAGCGATAGCCTTCTTGCTAAATGCATGGGTTTCCTAACAAACCTATCGTACCTAATAATGCAAGTGAATTGTGTTTGATTTAGGTTCTCTTCTTCCTTCTTTCCTTTTTCTGGTTGTTTATTGTCTTCTCGATGGATGTTTGTGAGTTTTTTACCTTTGCTTTGACTCAGAGGTTTTTTTTTAGAGTGAAGATGAATGTCATTCTTCTGTTGAAATATGTGTAATACAGAGAGCACTGCCCCCTTTGTCCCTCAATAACAACAATCAAAAACCAACTACTCGTAAACCAACCGATCCGACAACAACAAAACCCTCAAAACACACGCCATCCTCAACCTCTTTGACCATTACTTTTAATTTCATATAAATGTTATTATTTTTATATCAATGGATATCAATGGAGCTTTGAATGTCAGTGTCCCTCACCCACATGCCACGCCTCTCTACCTCTTTAAGCATGTCAACTATTCCCTATATTCACTGTCGTAGACGTAGACCTATAGTGTACACATTTCCACATAGAAACGTCGTATACACATCATAGTAACTACGACTACATAATACTACCATGTAAAGTGATAACCAGTGTCCGTGTTAGTGGTGTGGATGGTGAAGTGTCTCTCTTTGGCTGCCCATCCCCCCCCCCCCCTCCTCCCCCCTCCCTTCGCCTGACGACAGGGTGTGAGTGTGGTTAGAAAACAGCACCCCCTACAGGCCCCTGAAGGTACCACCAGATATGAGAAGGGGGGTGTAGACCTACACCACATGTTGATGCCGCTCTCTCTCTTCGTTCGGGGAGATCGGCAACGTCCAGTCCAACTGTCCATTTTAAATAATGCTTAAACTCTATATACATATAACATATACATGTGTGACTCATACATATCTATGTATATGTATATAGTTAGGATGTCAACCCAATGAGCATGTTAGTGTGTTAGCTGCATCGTAACAATGTACAAAGCACCATACGCTTTTGATTGCAATGTCAGATGCATCAGCTTCAAACGAGAGACACTTTTCAAAGCGTCTTACAACACTGTGGATCTTGCTCACGATAAGGTTACCGATCGACGGCTTTACAATACTCTGGCTCCATTGAGCACGACTGAGCAACTCACAACGCTCACTGTGCTCAATGGACCATGTCGGACTGGGGTCCAGTATTGTAACGCTGGTTTCCCCAACAATCACTTCAATGGGAAATATAGTTGGTGTAAAAATCTATATTCCTATTCATGTGTTGGAGATGATGAGGATAATGTACCTCTGTTTATTATCCTACAATTGAACACACATTACACAACTAAAATACACAGCAAGATCTCTCTTCACGGCCATATTCACAATGGGTTGGAGCAGTTTGCTGGGGCCAATGTCCACAGGAAACTGCTTCGGCATTGTGGGAAATATGGATTAACGGCTATCATTACCAAAAGCAGAGTGCCGCAGATGTTAAAATGAATACTTGTATCAAATCCCGGTTGCCGTAATAACTAAACCACCAGCATGAGAGTATTTAAAAACTAATACTTTTTATGCATTTAACTTAAAGCACTTTATTGAGTACTACTCAGCTCTGTGTAGAATTAAACGCACTCTGCTTAAAGGGACGTATCTGAAGGGCTAGGAGGGAGGGGTCACAAGAGAACGGAACAGTCCATGCAGCACGTTGAACCCGTTTACAAAATATTCCTCCATGGACTATTCACCAAGCGGCCATCTCGGTTCTAAACGCTAGCTGGGTGGGGTGGGGGGGACGGGACTATTTAGAACCAGGATGGAACCAAGCTGGCCGCTAGCTGAATAGGACCTTTGACCCCTGTTCTCCTTGAAATAAGGCGAGTGGGGGGGGCTGAGGGTGGAGTTGTCCGTCTCCAAGGCAACAAACGATGCCTAGAGTAACGAGCTGACTTGTCCAGACGTTGTTTGTTGTGAAGATGGATGTGGATGTCCTTGGCCTGGTTCAGCTGTGCTGTGGACTGAACTCTGGTGACCTCACTCCTACTCCATTGTAGAAGCCGACTCACCCCTCTCAGGCACTATACACCTGCTTCCCGTCCTTGATATGGGAGCCCAATTCAATCATTCAAGCTAACTTTATTTGCATAGCACATTCTGTTCAAAGCACACATAGTGCTCACCAAAGGAAACAACACGATGAAAACAAATGAGCCCTAAAACAACAAATAAAAAGATAAATAACGATAAAAAAAATACTACACAATACATTCAAGAGGTCTATTTAGGCAAACGATTATTACAATTTCAAAGAATCCCAAAAATGTTTTCTTCCGATTTTGAAATCCCCTGTGCCATGCAAGCCTGAGAAGGGTTGGTACAAACACACACACCTGCTTACTCATTTCCACAGAAATAAGGCAGGGGTGAGGTGATTCATTTAGATACTACCTATTGTGCGAATGATTTATCTGATAAGAATGAATGGTCCTTTCCAGTGATAACACTTGGTCTCTTTGTGTTCCCTCTCTCGCTCTCCCTCTTTCTTCACCCCTCGCAGCAGTATCCCCCGACCGACATCACTGGACAGCTCAACCTGTCGGACCCTTCGGTCAGCACAGTGGTGTAACCAAGGAGAGAGAGAGAGAGAGGGACATTCACTCCCTGGAGAGAGAGGAAGAGAGAGAGACATTCGCTCCCTGGAGAGAGAGAGAGATGTACGATGGAGAAGATTACGATGATGACGAAGAGGAAGGAGGAGACACCTTCGTCACAAATCCCCCCCCCCAAGCCCCCATCCCTTCCCCCATCCTGTTTTAATCAGTTGCAGAGCGATGACTGCTAAACGCAGAGAGCCACTCCCTGTGAGCGGCTCTTAAAGACGCTAGGTTGTATGCTAATGGAGCTAAAGGGAATTGCTAACCTTGCAACTTTTTTAAAGAATCTGAGCATGCACGGATACTGTTCACACACACGAACACACACTCTATTTCCCAAACAAACACGTGTTTTATTTCCCTTCTGTACATTCTTACGAGACTTGCTGATACGTATTGAAAATCTTTTGGTCTCTTATCTAGAAACAATTACTTACAGCGTTGTGGTGTTTATTAGCAGTCGTTTTTATCTATTTTATCTACCTGCTTCATTGTTTATGGAGCCATTTTAGTTGGTTAGTAAGATTATGTTTGTGGTTAAAAACCTGTTTGGTAATTAATAACCATTTCCATATGGTCTAGATAGCATTTTTTATTTATTATTTTTACTTTACTTTCTCAATAACCACAAAATAGAGTACAGTGTGTACTATCGAATAGCAGTCTTTGTTATCTCCATATATTTAAAGATTTCAGAAGTTTTAGGTTGCCTTCAGTTTTTAGGGATGCAAGCATTGCCAGGAAATCCCTTGTCACTAAAGAGATGAACAACCTATTTGTATGTGAATGAGAATATATAAATGACAATTTACTCATTCTTTCTAAATGTGAGATTTATAGAGACTTGCTATATTTTCTTTGACATATGTCATCAAATGTGTGATTTTGAAATGACCTGTCACAAAATGTATGGCTCTGTTAGTTTTTTGGGCTTTGGACCAGTAACAACATCAATTTTCTGTGCCAAATGATCAACGATCACCTGAAATTATCCCTGCGTGCTTCCACCATTCCTGCTTTCCTATGGGACTTTTCACAGTCACACTTATTGGCTGCACACATTATGTCCCAATCCATACCATCATACTGGCTAGTATTTGTATTAATGTCAAGAAACAATGGCATCAAGGCTTTTGACCTTCGACTCGCCCCCTCCCGCCTCTCACCAAAAGCTAGTAGTTTGGGAATGTCCCCTCCCCTCCTCTCTCTCTCTCCCGCTCAGTCTTTCTCCCCTCCAGGATCCAGGGGTTGCATCAGAGGGCTATGTTCTTCATCCAACCAGCACTTGATCATCCACGTAAAAGGTCCGCCCCCACCCTGTCCCGCACCCCCTCCCTCCCTCCCTCCCTCCCCCTCCCTCTCCCTCCCTCCCTCCCCCCTGACCCCTTGCTCCCGTTTCCAGGGACCTTTTGCATGGATGAGTTCCAAGTGGATGGAAAAGTTTAGCTCAAGCCCGGGGCCCCTTGGAGCCGCGGGCTTCTCTTGGTTGGATGCTTAAAACAGGCCTTTTCCCATTTCCTGGGGCTGAGAAAGAACAACTGTTTGTTATACGGTCCTGACCTCTTCTGATAAGTGGCACTGCACAGCACTTTAATGCTGAGGGACATTCCCAAACTAGCATGTTGGTAATTGTACACATAGCCAGTATAATGCGTGTTGATCTGATCTCAGAACAGATTTTGGTTCTGCGATGTGTTTAAATATGTTGTTTGAAAAGAAACCAATTGCACACCTTCCCCAATTATCCTTCTAAGCTTTAGTACTTTGCAATGTACAAAAACATCTCTTTTGGCTTTAGGGGTTGTTTTTTGTTGTTTTTGAGACAAACACGTTGATCTGCTATCCCTTTAGAAAGAAGATGAATCAGTTCAACAAACACACCATCAAATTCCAAACAAATCAATTTTGTAACTACAAGATTGGCTTTAAACAAAATCCTGGCTTCAGATCTGGTTTCCACGGTTACCCTATGCATGCCTGCCTGTCGTCATCGTTGTTTGTTTGTTTTGGAATGCTTGCTGTTGGTTACTTACGACACACAAGCCGGCGTCAGCGTGGACTTAAGCACTCCTGTTGTTGAATGCTCTTTGGATACTGTTTGTTGTACAGCGTGCCGACTGAAGGAGATTGAATTAAATGTGTATTATAATTACAGCAGAGAATGTCTTAGGCCGATATCTTACACCTTAATGTTTAACATACACACAAACATACACATACACATACACACACAAACACACACACACACACACACACACACACACACACACACACACACACACACACACACACACACACACACACACACACACACACACACACACACACACACACACACACACACACACACACACTAGCTAATAACACACATGCACATACTTGCACCACACACACAGGCACCACTCTATCTGTAAACTAAGTTGTAAATAAAATCAATTGCCTGTTATTGGCAATCCCAGCAAAAATGTTCTTCAATTATTGACTGGCTTAAAATATTTTCCACTGGACTAGTTTTTTCTTCCATGTGTGTCAAAATAATTCATGTGGAAACAGAAAAATCCGGTTTTTAATTGGTTCGCATGAGTTTGTTATAGCTCTCTTTGGGACTAAAAAAAATAACCCTCCGAAGCAGTAAAGCAGGTACAATGCATAGGAGATGTTTGACGCTAATGGAGGTGAGAAAGATTTAACTGGCGTAAATAAACACTTGAACTTTGTTCCTGTTCTTGTTGTTGCTGATGTGAGCGTGCGTGAGCCACCAGGGGGCGCCATTTATGCGGGACCTGAGAAACACTACTGTGATTCCTTACCCAGATTTGTTTCTCACTTTCTCTAACGTATTCTCCGAAGAACGATAACACTTGTCCCTGCAGACGATTTTTAGGGCTACAAAACCACCCGATGTAACATTATATGTGCGCACTTTAAATAATATTACATTAATTTCAAGTGAGAAAATAGGGTTTAATTTTTAAGTAGCCTACCTCCATTTCCATGCCTATCGCTAGGTAGTCAAATGAGAATGTGCACTCGGACTCTACACCATTTACATGCAAATGTGGACCGTGAACCACACATAGTTATCTACCGCACCCACGTCCACTCCAACTGAGCTAATCGGCTGCAGTGCTGTGCACACCCTATACCTTTCCAATCACCCATTTACAACGTATTCCCATTCATTCCATTTCTCCCACCTGATGGCTTACACTTGGACCAGCCAACACATGACGAAAAGGTTTCCTATATCCATCTCCAAAAACAATGCCGCTAGTAAACCGGGGATCTGTTCAGGCCGTTGGATAGGGGTGTGGATGGCTCTCAACAGTCTCATAGCCTATGCCTATGCTGCACGCGCCATGAAAATTAGATAAAACAACAATACTGGGCCAAGGAGCACCAGGCAGGAGATATAATGTTGCGTCGCGCCGTATCCGGTATCAATGGTTAACCTATGATTCTACTGTAGCTGTTGGATAGTGCTGCACGCACCGCTGCCAATTTCCAGCACCCCCCAAAAAAGTTCCAACGTGCCTGGATCTGTTTCCATTCAAACGATTCCAGTGAGGACGTGTTTAACAACAACGGGGCGTGTGCTGGCGTAAGATGCAAAACGGGATGCACGTGCACGGCGGCGGAGGCGTTGGAGCGGTTGACCCTGCGTCGTGCCAACCTGACTTAAAAGTCGTAGCATCGGGAGCCCCCCCCCCCCTCCCCACCACTTGACCACCCGTCGAGAAGGCGCGTAAGGTTACACACATTGAGGGAAGCAGGAGACCCCCGGCAGAGTGCGTAGCAGGGCTGCTCCATGGCGCAGAACTCCGCGTACCTTGTGCCATTCGCGCTCTTCTTCTTTGGGATCGTTGCCATTATCCTGCTCACGATCAGGACCGAGGAGACCCGAGGGGTACCGGATTTCATGGTGAGTGGTGACACTTTGTTTGGTTATTTTTGGAGCAGGTATGTGAGCACTATTAGTGCTGCGGGGTCATATGCCAGAGCCAAGAACGTAACGTAAGATTCTAGCTCGCACTGAGCCGTGCGCCAGGGCGCAGAACACATCATAGTAAAACAGATCATGATAATAATCAACGAATGTACACTCGATAATCAACGATAATCCAGTTTTTAATCTACACTTTGGTTCAAGCGGGTTCAAATGTGCAGCCTAGACTGGTGTATGCTCCACTTTACACTTGCCTATATTGTTGTAGTGCATAGGTGCTCCACTCTAACTCTAACCAAACAGTAAGCTATACCGTCTAATAGGCTGCAGTAGCCAGTGCACGAGTCGCTTTTTATTAGTTTAATGTTGAACGTTCCTCCGAGTTTACAATATCTTTATTTTAAAAGTTTGCAGCAGGTTGTAATGGTGCAGACATGCACAATGCTCCCTGTTAAAATGACGCGTCTTAATTGCATTTATTTCAAAGTAATGCATAAGTGGATTTTTAATTTCATCTTTTACTATCAACCAAACTGAAACTGACCAAAAACGAAAGGCTTATCCTAAACACAGATTCCTGCTGTTTCTTTCGAAAACGTTATTCTTCGATTTTAAAGAACAAATAGCCTCCAAATTGTATGAAAATGTGTGTGTGTGTGTGTGTGTGTGTGTGTGTGTGTGTGTGTGTGTGTGTGTGTGTGTGTGTGTGTGTGTGTGTGTGTGTGTGTGTGTGTGTGTGTGTGTGTGTGTCTGTGTGTGTGTCTGTGTCTGCGTGTCTGTGTTTGACCTGCATAGTACATAATTCTGAAAATAATTAAATCACAAATCAGTTATCAGTTACATTTAAGAATAATACTTCCTCTCAAACTCTGAAAGAACCTCCCGGGGTGGAGGAGGAGGGGGGGGGGGGGTTCTTGTCGTATCTTGTCGGGGGGTTCTTGTTGTTTCTTGTCGTATTGGTAATCCAGACAGAGCACAATGTTTAATAAAACCTGGTCGTGCCACCAGCCACAGACTGGTAACCATGGCGACCGCTCTTTCACACCGAAAACCTTGTCCTGAATTCATGTCTCTGCCTCCTGCCTCAGTGAACCTGATCTAGTTACCACCACACCACCCCCCCTCGCCCACACACACACACACACACACACATACACACACATACACTCGCGCACACACACAAACATACACACGTGTGTGCACGCAAGAACGCACACCTCCCACACACACAAAGGCATAATAAGGCATAATAATGAGCCGGGGCGTGTCACAATAAAAGCCTCACTCCGAGAGTTTGACATTTATGTGCCACCTTGATTCGCTGCAGGAAAGATTCTTCTTCTTCTAGGTTTTTTCGGAATTTCAAGGAGCGCCATCCATGGCATCTGGGAATGGTAGAATGTGAAGGACAAGTCTGAGTTCATACAACAGAGGAGGAGGGGCTCACAATAAAATTAAATCCATGGTCAGGGAATCCCTAATGAGGAGACCTGCTCAGG
This sequence comes from Melanogrammus aeglefinus, assembly GCA_900291075.1. Lineage (NCBI taxonomy): Eukaryota > Metazoa > Chordata > Actinopteri > Gadiformes > Gadidae > Melanogrammus > Melanogrammus aeglefinus. Next base: position 146,121 of record OLKM01000636.1, on the reverse strand, counting down.
AGTATTCTACTAAAAATTTTCAACACCTCAAATTGATGTCTTAGGTTTTTGCTGGTTTTGTCTGATTAAGTAGAGAAGGCTACTAAGTTTTTCTTGTAAAATCTAAACTCACTCAAGCAACTGCTTTTATAAAGTTGGGTCAATCAAGTTCATAATCGACGCTTTCAACTGAGCAATGCATGATCCCTTATGGCCGAGACAAGGCCCGATTTCCTGGCTCTGTGATCGTATAGTGTGACATGTTAAATCGTGGAGGAACGAATCGGTGCAAAATCGGGCTGAAATCGTGTAGTCTGAACCAGCCATAAGGTAATGGAGCTCTAAAGTGTTAAAGTAAGGTAAAGGAACTCTTAAGTGTTCCAGAGGCCTGTGACGTAATAGAGCTCTAGAGTGTCCTTAATTACAGGACACTTTGGAGCTCCATTACCGTACAGGACTCTTTACTTTAGAGCTCCATTACCGTACAGGACTCTTTACTTTAGAGCTCCATTACCGTACAGGACTCTTTACTTTAGAGCTCCATTACCGTACAGGACTCTTTACTTTAGAGCTCCATTACCGTACAGGACTCTTTACTTTAGAGCTCCATTACCTTACAGGACTCTTTACTTTAGAGCTCCATTACCGTACAGGACTCTTTACTTTAGAGCTCCATTACCTTACAGGACTCTTTACTTTAGAGCTCCATTACCTTACAGGACTCTTTACTTTAGAGCTCCATTACCTTACAGGACTCTTTACTTTAGAGCTCCATTACCTTACAGGACTCTTTACTTTAGAGCTCCATTACCTTACAGGACTCTTCACTTTAGAGCTCCATTACTGCACAGGACTCTTTACTTTAGAGCTCCATTACCGTACAGGACTCTTTACTTTAGAGCTCCATTACCGCACAGGACTCTTTACTTTAGAGCTCCATTACCTTACAGGACTCTTTACTTTAGAGCTCCATTACTGCACAGGACTCTTTACTTTAGAGCTCCATTACCGTACAGGACTCTTTACTTTAGAGCTCCATTACCTTACAGGACTCTTTACTTTAGAGCTCCATTACTGCACAGGACTCTTTGACACTTTTGAACTCCATTAGCTAACAGGACTCATAGTCACATTAGCAGCCGTTTATATAAAAAGATTTGTGTAGCTTTTTTCCTGATCCCCTTGACTGTTATGACATCTTGCCTTGACAACTAGGGTTCAGACCTAGAACCTTTCAACTGGGAGCCATTTACAAACACCCTCAGTTACTGGATAATGATCTGCCGAGGGTAAATGTTTGTGCTTTAAGGAGGTGCAGTAAGGTTAAGATGCCGAAAGGTAGGCCTTTAAGTGTTCCTCATGTGTTCTCTGACATGCTTTCGTCCTTCCACCCCCCCCCCCCCCACACACACACACACACACACAGGACATGGAAGAGAGACATCTGTCTCTCATCCTCCTCACTTCCCTCTTGTCTTCATACATTTGTGTTTTTCTGGATTTGCATCATCACAACCTAACCTCTAATTTTCCTACTGTAGGCCGCAGTTTAAAACTAACAACTGATACTTGTCAGGGTAGAACTTCAGTCTAAATCATACTGCTGAAAGTTGGTTTGGATTTTTAAGCACATTACTATTTTAAGATCAAAATGTTTTTAACTCTGATTAGAAACTGTGTTTCTCTCCGTTGTATCTGATTATCAACCCATAACCTTTCAGCTGGTAATCACAACTAAGACTTTGATACTGTATGATGGCTTCGGTATAATCTGTTCCCCCTGGTGAAAAACTTGATTTTATTATGGCTGAGAAGCTTGACCCTCTCTATCAGATGCAGTTATCAACATCAACTGCAGCAAATTATAAATTTATTTAGAGGATTCTATTATAATGTCGTTTCACACACTTTTTTTATCCATGTGTAAAAGAGTGTGTAGCGAATGGCAGTTCAGGGATGAGAGGGATCATGATAAGTGGGTATGCATTCCTAAATGCTTTCATGTCTTGTACAACGTAGATGTTAGTTCTTGATATTGTTCCCTGTTCGATAACTAAAGTAAGGTATCACTCTTTCAGAAGTAGTTGGTACCAAAAATGAAACTGTTGATGCAACTGCACACTCTGCTGATATCAAAAGCATCATATTTTAAAGTGCTGCGGGGGAAGTAAGACTTCCTTTAAAATGGCATCTTTCTTTGAGCACAATGACTCTCCCTCCTTCCTCCCCTGTCTCCCCGCCGCCGCTTCCTCATTTCCTCCTCCTCACCCGTCTCCTCCTCCTCCTCTTCCTCCCCCCAGTATGGCGTCGTTGTGGACGCAGGCTCCTCCCACACAGCCATGTATATCTACAAATGGCCGGCAGACAAGCAGAACGGCACGGGCCTGGTCACGCAGCACCGCGAGTGTCGCGTTAAGGGTAAGGTGCAAGGGATCCCCCCCCCCCCCCCAGAGCTGACTCTTCACCTTTCAAACCTGCTGTCAGTGAGACTCAGCGGGGTGAATATAGAGAGAGCAGGAAGCCTTTAGCCTTAAAAGCGCCCCATCTCTCTCTGCTCCCTACATTTCACTTAAGTCCAGAAGTGTTGCATTTCACGTTTTGATTCAGGGGCAGATCGACCAGCAAGATGGATTCCACAAAGCAATCGGGTAGGAGATGCCCTGAATGGTCATAAATAAGCTACAAGTGTCCTCAGGTTTAAATTTGTTTTAGTCCACTTGAAACTAGAATAATATTTCCGGTAGAGAACTGCAAGCCCACTTGATTGGTAACCCTATATGACATCACAAAGCACCAGTCCCAATCCCACCAGTCACCCATCAGGATCTTGCAATCAGTCTGTTCTTTCGGAAAATTAGCCAATCAGACGGGAGCTCATTAACTCTTGAAAGGAGGGAGGCCTGTTACCCCCATGGTGACGAGTCTACCCACAATCGAGTGATTGTGTGTACCACAATCGAGTGATTGTAGGTCTTTCAAGGTTTTTCTGCTTTGGTTGTTGAGTGCCAGGGTTTGGCCTACATATCATACCACAAAGACAAACATACCGGGTCAGGTTTATCCCCCGGGGGCAAGTCCGTTGTCGTTGTTGTTGTTGTCCAAGGGTGTGCTTCCTATGTGTTCAGGAGGTGGGATTTCCAGCTATATGGGCCAATCAGGCGCAGCAGGGCGGAGCCTGGAAGCCTGTCTGGACAAGGCGGTGGTGGACATCCCTAAAGCAAGGCATCACCTCACTCCCATCTACCTGGGAGCCACCGCGGGCATGAGGCTACTGACGTGAGTGTTTTTTGCGTGTGTGTGTGTGTGTGTGTGTGTGTGTGTGTGTGTGTGTGTGTGTGTGTGTGTGTGTGTGTGTGTGTGTGTGTGTGTGTGTGTGTGTGTGTGTGTGTGTGTGTGTGTGTGTGTGTTGTGTGTGTGTGTGTGTGTGTGTGTTTGTGTGTGTGTGTGTTGTGTGTGTGTGTGTGTGTTGTGTTGTGTGTGTGTGTGTGTTGTGTGTGTGTGTGGTGTGTGTGTGTGTGTGTGTGTGTGTGTGTGTGTGTGTGTGTGTGTTTGTTTGTGTGCTTATTCACTAACAACTAAAACCCCCTTGATTCTGGGGGAACCAAGTGATTCTGAAGAACCAAAAGTAAAACCAAGTATTTATGGATAAACCCCATCTCATGACTCCATCCACAGAGGGCGTCGCTGCTGGAGAGTTGATGGTCCACCTTCGGTTGGCTCAATGACTCCCTCTCGTTGTCCGAAGTGTCAAACTAAAGAACAAACTTGTTTAGAATCATTCATATGAGAAACTATAAAGTATAAAGATCAAAGTATAAAGGCCCTCTTCTTTTATATTTAAAATTCTTATGTTTTAATGGCTGCTGGTGGAATTAATTCACCTGCTTGTATTTAGTAGTCTCTCTTGTTTTAGGGTTAAAGTCCCTTTGTTTCTGGGGTTAGGGTCAATACTCATTGAGTAATAACTTTCACAACTTGCCTGTCTGTCTTGCAAGTCTTTTAACCCGCCGTTGCCCCTTTGCGGTGGTGATGGTGGTGGTGGTGGTAGTGGTGGTGGTGATGTGGGTGGAGGTGTGGGCGGTGGTGTGGGTGTATTATCGGATCCAGACGGATAAAGAAAAGGGAATGTGGAAGTGAGAGTTCTGTTGCGGTTCCTGGTTGCTATAGCGATGCGGTACAACAGTACAAACGGTCACTGAAGGTCAATAAAAGAAGAGAAAAGAAACTTAATTCTAAGTAGAATGCAGCTATTTACTCCGTCAAGCAGTATCTGAACTAAAAAGTTACTCCAGAATAAAATGGGAACGTTGGAATATCTCGGATCACAAGTCATTTAAGGAATGGCCCACGTCCCATATAAGCTATTAATGCAGTGCATGCTCAGGCGTTTTGAAAGAAGACCGAATCACCAGTTGAATATTCAATTTAAATTTTTCCAAAAAAAAAATGAAATCTCAACAAAATGTTTTGTTTTTTGAGAAATGTTGTGTTTCCTCCGATTATTTCATTTTCGAACAACAATGAATACAGTGTTGCCAGGTTTTGACCTTTCAGTGAACCCTCTTTTTGAACTGCTGACTCAATGCTGCCTGGTGGGTGTCAGGGTTTCTCAATCAGTATGCCCAAGACCAAAACCGCTCGCCAACTGCGTCTGAGCTATAGCGACAGGGAGATATAACTGGTCATGTAAGGGATAATGTAAAGAACGCCGGTCATTAGCGGGAAAATAATCCCGACAGGGCGAACAGGACACCAACGAGCAGCAAAGGGGTCTTGCTCCGCCCTGAAGGGGCTTATTTCCGATAATGACCGGCGACGTTCTGTACATTATCCCCTTATTACACGGCTACTTGCCAAAACGAAAAAAATAACTTCACACGGTGTGTCTTTTTAGAACTGATATGTTACAAGTATTCATAGCGATGATCAGCAGACCAATAGTCTGCCAAAGACGTCGACATCGCTTAGCAACCGAGTACGCTGGGGTTGATAAGTTACCAGACTACTTGCTGAGCAATACGAAAGACGGCAAGAAATCCACTTTCCTTGACAGCTGTCATTATATGCTTAGCAACAATGAATTATCAAATATAATTCACTGTCAGAAGTTGTAAAGGGCCCATTGCAAGTGAACGGAGCACTCCACAACATTGAGAAGGGCCGTGTAATAAATATCTACAACCGTTGCTACGACTGAGGCCACTAGAGGCTGAAGAACTCACATAGTGCAGGTTGGAGGATTCAACACAGTTATACCACTCAATAAATTCACTGCACGCAACATTTTAGCCTTTCAAAAAAGCAACCAAAGTCAAAAGGAAAAATCCACTGTCTGCTAGAGATAAGCCTGCTTCAGATGAACGGCTGCAAGTAGGAACAGTTTAATATTTTCGTTAAAAAACGTCCGTCCTTGTGCATGCTACTCTCGAGATTACACACTGAGCTGCCACTGTTGTGTTTTATCATTTCCTCACAGTCTCACACACCCCAACGCCTCCGCACAGATACTGAAGGAGGTCGGCCAAAAGATTCAGTCGTACCCTTTCAACTACAGCGGGGCGGCCATCCTGAGCGGCCAGGCGGAGGGCGCCTACGGCTGGGTCACTGTCAACTATCTACTGGAGAACCTAATCAAGGTACAAGGAGGCCATCTTGGCCTAACCTTTAGGAGTTATTTGGCTTCTTTTTTTTTCCCACTTTTTTTTTCTTCTTCTGTGCGTCAACAGTTCTGTCTGTTGGCCACTCGAAAAACACTTATAATATTCTGATTCAAAATACTTTAAAAGTATATTGAATTGAAAATAAAATAAATATATGGATCAAAGGGGAAAAAAAAGTATGTTTTTTTTTTTTCACCAAAAATATAAATGTGATATAATGAATTTCTCCTACACATGAGGCTAACAGGCAGGGTGGGGGCATCCTGTTCATGGACACAGGTAGACTCAGGTGGGTGGGGGGGGGTCAAACCCAGTCCCCTTTGTCTTGGAGTCAAAAAAAACCAAGACCTGAAACAAAGTGACCGTCTGAACAACATGTGATCGATTATAATCTCTCCTTCCTCATCAGTACGGTTTCGTGGGCCGCTGGTTGAGCCCCGACCGACCCACGGTGGGGGCCCTGGACCTGGGCGGGGCCTCCACCCAGATCACCTTCCTGACGGAGCAGCGGCTGGAGGACAAGCGCAACGTGATGGAGCTCCGTCTGTACGGCCGCGACTACACCCTGTACACTCACAGCTTCCTGTGCTACGGACGCGACCAGGCGCTCAACGTGCTGCTGGCTCAGCTCATCAAGGTACTGCACGCTGGCGGCTAGGGCGAGAGATGCATGCATACATTATGGGTTGTGGTAAAGAAAATAAATACATTATATTATGATTATGCTTCATTATTTCTACATTGTGTCTTCCTGCTTTTCATGGCTTTCTCTCCAACTCCTTCTCTCTCTCTCTCTCTCTCTCTCTCTCTCTCTCTCTCTCTCTCTCTCTCTCTCTCTCTCTCTCTCTCTCTCTCTCTCTCTCTCTCTCTCTCTCTCTCTCTCTCTCTCTCTCTCTCTCTCTCTCTCTCTCTCTCTCTCTCTCTCTCTCTCTCTCTCTCTCTCTCTCTCTCTCGCTCTCAGTCTCAGTCATACGGCCAGTCTGGGGCGGTGTCCCACCCCTGCTACCCCACTGGCTACGAGGTAACCTTGGAGATGAGCCTGGTGTTTGACTCCCCCTGTACATCCAGCAGCCGGCCTGTCCCCGACCGCCCCCTCCTGGACGTCCTGGTGAAGGGGACGGGGCACTACGACCAGTGCCTGGGCAACGTCTCCCAGATGTTCAGCTTCAGCCCTTGCCCCTTCTCCAAGTGCTCCTTCAATCAGGTGTTCCAGCCCAACGTCACCGGGAGCTTCATGGTCAGTCCGCCTCCGCCTCCGCTCAGGCGCCGTGGGCGTCCCCCAGCCTCACCGGGCCATCCTGACATCACAAGCTCACCTCTCAGTTTCCCTCTGGGGATCAGTGTTGCCTCGCAATTAAACGTGTACCAAGTGGATGGTCTGATTCCTGTGGTGGATTTCCATGTATGGGCGTGGCCTTATGTTCTTCCAAGAACTCCGGCCAATCAGAGTGCAGAACAAAGTGACACTCGTTCTCTCCGTCCCTGCCTGGTCCATTGTTATGGTCGCCTGGTGTTTTGGTGCTAGACTCTGGAAGGAAAGCCCCCAGATGATCTGACACCACTAAGGGATTAAAAGGTCACAAATGTATTCTTGCGCCAGGACAAGGCATCTTTAAAATCGAATCGCTATAGTCTTAAAGTCGTTCCTCAAAGGGACAGATAACCGATGACAAAATGGCTCCAATTGGAGTGATGTGGTCACCTTCCTACAGGAATACATTATTACAAAGTATAACGTGTATCTTAAGTAACAGTGTGTGTCAACTTTCCCCACTAACTCCAGTGTTGTGTCGTTACACCTCCCCGACAGGCGTTCTCTGCCTTCTACTACACTCACGCTTTCCTGGAGAGAACCACAGGGATCTCCGTCTCCAGCCCCTCGGACCTGGAGGAGGCCGCCAGGGCAATCTGTGGGATGACCTTCGCTGAGGTACCTGTCACCTCAGCGTCCTTCTCTCCTCTGTCGTTGGAGAGGCATTTGCATGAGTGTGCTGATGAGAGGATGCGTAACCCGTTATGTATCTAAGTCACCGTGTCCGCATATATGAGCAAAATCAGATCTGATTAGCCTTATGGGTACAAATGTCGACACCGGTTGAGGACTTGCAAACTTGAGAAATGTATAATTTTTTCAGATAAATGTTGACACATTTTAGCGACATTTGTGTAAATGATTATGTAAATTAGCCATTATGAGCCATTTAAAAAATCGATCTATTTGTGACATCACAGTGCCTCAGGGTCCGACTTTGCTGGAAGGAGTTGATTGTTGGACGGTATCAACTGGTTGGTTCCACCACATTATGGGATGTGGACCCACTCGATTGTGATGTCACAAAGGGATAGATTTGAAAATAAAATGCCTTTAATGAGCAGGTCGGCAGAAGGCATTAGACCGCAGACATTGGGGATCGAGCCCACAACCTTTAGGGATGAGAATGGAACCAGCCTTACCGACCAGTTGACCATCCTGCCCCCCCCCCACCCCACCCCACCCTCTAGCTGGAGCGTCTGGCCCCGGACCAGAAGTCCCGGCTGCAGCAGTACTGTGCTACGGCGTCCTTCATCAGGGTGATGATGCTGCGGGGCTACGGCTTCGACCGCATGTCCTTCCACCACATCTCTTTCCAGAAAAAAGTAGGAAAAGAAGCTGAGGTTTATTTGGTATTTTATCATTCGCTTGCATCCTCAAAGAACACGATGGTGAGCCTGACTGCCTGTTTTAAACTGTCCTATTACTATCTGATTAAATCTAATCAAATGTATTCTGTTCAAAACAATCTAATCCAATCTTATCAAATGTACTTTAAAGGGGACATATTATGCCACCAGGTCGTGAGTGTTTTTAGTTGTTACAAGCCGTTTTGAATATCCGTCATAAAGCTAGGTGGACACACCCACTTGTGATGTCAGTAGAGGCAGATTTTCAAAACGGCTTGTTGCGGCTAATCACACTCACTGGTGGTGTAATCTGTCACCATACTATAATGTGTTTTTATGTCATCTCTTTGATTCTAATTTCATATCAGATGTAATCTCACCTCATGTGATAACATGGTAGCATACTGAGTGCCGGTGTGTTTCCCCCCAGGCGGGGGGCACGTCAGTGGGCTGGGCCCTGGGTTACATGCTCTCCCTCAGCAGCCTCCTGCCAGCAGAGGGCGCCCCCGTCATGAGGTCCCTGACCCACGGGGCCTGGGCGGGGCTGCTCTCCCTCTTCATACCTCCTCCTCCTCGTCGCGCTCGTGTTCACCCTCGTCAAGGCCATGGCTGTGATGAAGAAGAGAAGAGGAGGAGAGAGCCACATCTAGTCGCTTTCACAGTAAAAGCCCCCGTGTGCTTAGACTAAAATGAAATGGGATTTTTCACTCACTCGTGTCGTTATGCCAACCACCCACACATCGCCTGTCAATATATTTTGCCCTGTCTGAGTCGTAGTGTTTGACAGTAGTTCACCAGCCTATGCAAAGACCCCAATTTAGATTTCATTCTAAGCACACAGGGGTCTTAGAAGCCTGTGTAGAAGTACAAATAAGTGAGCTTTTTTTTCCTGTCCGGATTGAAGTCAAATATATTCAAAGTATCCATGGCCCCCTTGTTTTATCAGCTTGATGTAGCCGTTAGTGAAAAATGCAGTCGTTTGTGACACGGTTGAATTAGTGTCCACCCGGACGCGTCCGTCTGTCCATGGTTCGTCGGGGTGCACGGCACGCGCTCACTCCTGATGTCTCGGGGAGCTCCATTATGAAATGGTTCATCACAGTTTCTGATGAAATAGGAGGGGGCCTTTAAGAATGCTTTTGTTTTTTGTGTTTGACTGGCGTAAACCGAATCTAAAATGCCCTCTTGGGACATATGGCCATGTAAAGCCAGCTGGTTGCCATCTGGGTTCTGTATGAACCTGTTTGGGTTTATTTCAGCAGTCTGACTGGCTCGCTGTACATTTACCCACTTATGACATGCCTTATTGTAAGTCGCTTTTGATAAAAGCGTCTGCTAAATGCCCTTAATGTTAATGTTAATGGATAAAACCAAGGTGTTCAATCATTTTACACCAAATATAACAACAACAAATTGTTGCATTGATTTACAATAATTTTATTACTTCCGTGAATAAAAGATTGTCTGTAAGATTCGATGATTGGATATAGCAGCAGTCTGCTATTCGTAAATTACCAATCAGAATCGAGTATTCATCAATTGTAATAATATATAAAATATATGATTTTTAGATACACTTATACAGTTGTGAGTGGCACATTTACATTTCATAACAAGACAAATGTGTTTGCATGGTATTTTTATAAACATCAAAGCAGGCTGACAGCCACAGAAGCCTCTATGATATATAATAGACTTGTTTTTTTTATTTTTTATTTTTATTAAACTGAAACACTGACTAATTGTGATCAGATTGTGAGCAATAGGCCTACATATGAACATAAGACTTCTTACCTTTATTTTTTCAAGTTCTTTATATAATTGACAAAATAAAAAGTTTCAGTGTACAAATCAAATGGGGGGGGGGGGGGGCTTTTAATCAGCATAAGAAATGAATCGTTGTGTATAAACATGTTTGTACAGACAGGCCTCCATTAAAAACATGTAATTGCATTCCACATCGTTTTTGTCCTAAAAATCAAAAAATAATTGCCTCGCTCTGTATTTTGTACCTTTATTACAAATTCAATTGTCATCGTTAACAACTTGCATGGGATTCATGACGGTAAAAAACTACAACGGCCACAATCCAGTCATTAACGGAAGTGTGCAACTCTGAACATGACCGACAGGGAACCTCCGGATGCAAATGTGTGTGTGCTACATCAGTCCATTCATGGTCTATCCCAGCGAAGCTATATTTTATCAGAAAATTCTACCCTAAAATTAGCTACAAACGTTGTCATTACATTCAGCTAGTGATAATTGCTCAACATTTTCTACTCATCCCTGAAAACCAAACCCACACCGTCAAGATGTGTTCTCAAACGAAGGCTGCTGCGCTCATGGCCAATATTCCCCAAGCAGAAATCGATCCGACGGGTGTTTTCAAATACGTCCTGATCCGAGTCCACAGTAAAGAAGAAGGAGACGATTCTGAGATAGACATCGTGAGGGGATACTCTTGGGCCGAGTACCACGGTAAGCCAGTTACTTAGTCATTCTGAAGTGTTTTAGACTGCAGAAAAAGTCCCTTAATCATCCTCCACAACCCTACTTAATGTAATAGTCTATGTCAACAACCAGGTAACCTATTCCAAAGATGAACACAAGTATGAATGAAGTCCTACATGCAATGACTCACCTACTCACTTAATCAGATTGTAGAAGCCAATGTTCATCTGCTTGTCTATAGGCACTGAGTCCGTACAATATGGATTTGATCATGGACAGATCTACAATGACTATAATCCTACAATAACGTTTACAACATCATTTCAGCCGACATCTATGACAAGGTGTCTGAAAAGCTGGAAAAGGGAGGCCTGCTGGACTGTGAGTGTGTCGGCGGAGGACGGATCAAGCACGAACCTGCTGCCAAGAAGATCCACATTTACGGCTACTCCATGGTATTGGCTCACCTCACGACTTGTTTAACATGTCTTCATAAAGGATTCATATCTGAAGATAGGGGTTTGGCGGCCTATTGCCGAAGGATGCATTAAAATTGGACATTGACCCCAGTACCTGGCAGTCAAACGCCCTCACCACTGTGATATTCCTCACCCTTGCGTGTCATTTTAAATGTATTATTTATTTAGTCTCCTTCACACCTCTTCCTCTTCATCCCTGACGTAGTCTGTGATGCAGCCCCATGGCTGAAGCAGCCATCCACATTTCCCCGCCATGGGGATTCTAAACGGACCACATTTTTAGATTAAGAGAGAAATAAGATCCCCAGGTTCAGTAATGACCCTGGTGCTGGGGCTGCAAAGTGTGCACTTCTTACTTGTGTCAGAAAAAGTTTTGCTTCATGGGGGTGCTGGGAAAGAATCAACCCCTCACCCGCGCCTCTGTCTGATTGTTTGCAGGGTTTTGGCCGAGCAAACCACTCCGTTTCCATGGAGAAGCTGAAGGTGCGGTATCCGCTGTACGAGGTGACCTGGGACAACGAGGGTTACTGACCACCTCTGACCTCACCTCAGGGAGGTGACCTCTGCTTAACGCCATCGTAGAAGTCTGCCCTCCGTCCGCCGCGGGGGAAACTAAAACCGCTCGGAGTAATACACGACTGGAGGAAGAGTTTTGATATCTCTCCATGATATCTTTATCTGAGATTCCTGAGGGCATACTCGCAAAGCACCACCGGCCTGGTGTCTGTTCATTTAAATGTATGGAGTACGTTTACATTTCAGTCATGACGAGTGTAAAATAACCATTTTGAGTTTAACATCGATCATTTTAATGCTATGATTGTATTATTTCAGGAACATGGTGTTGGTAAGACTAATCTCTAAAACATACCTCTAAAAGAAGCACTAATGCAGACTTTATTGTGTTGTAAGATGGGATAATAAAAATACTTTTTTGAATATCTGTCTCTTTGTTTCCAGTGTGAGACACATAACCCTACCTGTAGGTCTGGAGTGAGACACATCACCCTACCTGTAGGCCTCTGGAGTGAGACACATCACCCTACCTGTAGGTCTGGAGTGAGACACATCAACCCTACCTGTAGGCTCTGGAGTGAGACACATCACCCTACCTGTAGGTCTGGAGTGAGACACATCACCCCTACCTGTAGGTCTGGAGTGAGACACATCACCCTACCTGTAGGTCTGGAGTGAGACACATCACCCCTACCTGTAGGCTCTGGAGTGAGACACATGACCCTACCTGTAGGTCTGGAGTGAGACACATCACCCCTACCTGTAGGCCTCTGGAGTGAGACACATGACCCTACCTGTAGGTCTGGAGTGAGACACATCACCCCTACCTGTAGGCCTCTGGAGTGAGACACATCACCCCTACCTGTAGGTCTGGAGTGAGACACATAACCCTACCTGTAGGTTCTAGAGTGAGACCACATCACCCTTACCTGTAGGGTCTGTAGGAGGTGAGACAATCACCCCTACCTGTAGGACTCTGGAGTGAGACACATGACCCTACCTGTAGGTCTGGAGTGAGACACATCACCCCTACCTGTAGGCCTCTGGAGTGAGACACATAACCCTACCTGTAGGTCTGGAGTGAGACACATCACCCTACCTGTAGGTCTCTGGAGTGAGACACATCACCCCTACCTGTAGGGCTCTGGAGTGAGACACATCACCCTACCTGTAGGGCTCTGGAGTGAGACACATAACCCTACCTGTAGGTCTGGGAGTGAGACACATCACCCTACCTGTAGGTCTCTGGAGTGAGACACATCACCCCTACCTTTGGGCCTCTTTTTGGGGTACACTGTATGATAAATATTTCCACCTTCGAGGTCTAGCAAGTGAGCTAACGAGCACTCACACAGTCTTTGTCCTCATGCTGATGTTCCAGTGGGGTGAGTCTGCACCTCGCCGCCTTATGGATCCTATGCTGTGAAGAGTAACGGGGATATTCATGAGGTTAACCAGAGCGACATTCTTTGTGGATTTTTTCGAATTGCTGCAAATATATGTAATGTCACGTGCAAAGTCTTTCTGGGAACTACAGGTTTAATTTATTAAATCTGAAGCCTACATACTCTGGGGAAATAATGTTTGATCTATAATTGTACAAAAAAGTAATTATATGTTTAGGAATTCAGAATGCTTCTCCTAATGTGCTGATTAGGGCAACACATATCTCATGTTTAGGGTCACATCGATATGGGGTCAATATAATCTAAGACAATTAATAAGATAAAAAAAACACTATCGATACGTCTTTTGCAATATGCTAATCAATTTGTTTTGTACATCCTTATTATACCTTCATTATCACATGTGACGATCAAACATGGACTGGTTTTACGGCCACACTGAACCACGTTGTGTATTTCCCATAATTGTAATGCCACGTTATATTTTATTGTCATATGTTTAGGTTCACACGGTGAGGCGGCGGTGGTGTACGTGTTCGGCTATATCGTCAAACTTTCCATGCTGACCTGTTTCATTCTAAGGTTTTTTTATGAGTTTACGAGGCCAGGTTGCAGATGTGTCCGATGTAAAGTCCACCTGTTATCGGGGGCGGAGAGGGCGGTCTATCTGACGGGGTCCGAGTGGAGCGGGAGCTGCTCGGTGGAAGGAGACCAGTGGAGAGCAGATCCTGGTTGAGGACGGAGCTGAAGGAAGATGGAGCTAGTGAGCACTCACACAGTCTTTGTCCTCATGCTGATGTTCCAGTGGGGTGAGTCTGCACCTCGCCGCCTTATGGATCCTATGCTGTGAAGAGTAACGGGGATATTCATGAGGTTAACACAGAGCGACATTCTTTGTGGATTTTTTCGAATTGCTGCAAATATATGTAATGTCACGTGCAAAGTCTTTCTGGGAACTACAGGTTTAATTTATTAAATCTGTTGCCTACATACTCTGGGGAAATAATGTTTGATCTATAGTTGTACAAAAAAGTAATTATATGTTTAGGAATTCAGAATGCTTCTCCTAATGTGCTGATTAGGGCAACACATATCTCATGTTTAGGGTCAGAGATATGGGGTCAATATAATCTAAGACAATTAATAAAGATAAAAAAAACACTAATCTGCAATACTTCTTTTAGGCAAATACATAGATTGTGTTTTGAACTGCGTGTGTTTTCCTTTTATATACAGTAGATAATACAATGTAAAAAGTGCAAGACATTGTCACAGTTTGACAATGTGTAAGACATTTGCTATCTGGTGTATGGCAAATGAACACAGACACACACGTGTACACTCAAAGTCACATCCTGTGATAAAGGTAGAATTGCAGGGGATAAAAGAGTGATAATCGGGCAACCTTTGGCAGGATGAAGGGATTTAATGTGGTTCAAAGTAACTGCACCAATGGCCTTTGACCCTGTTACCAGGAGAGCACTGAGTGATGAGGGCCTAGGGTACCGGGTTCGATTCCCCAAAATGTCCCGATGCCCTCAGCCCCTATCCTCTCCCTGAAGGGTGTTCCTTACATTCATTAGGAAGACCTTTTGAGATTGTACAGAATGTTATGAAATAGTGATATCATATTTGAAGGTTATATTACCACATACCTTAGTTTACTCATCACAAACACATTCACAGATGTACTTGTCTTGCTGAGATACAGAGTCCTGTTGGCTGTGCAACAGAAATGTGTAGAAGTAAAAATATATAATGGAAACAGGATTGAAAGACATCCAACAGGCATGGCATTTCATAACAGACGAGAACATATAAATGTAAAGAGATAGTGATATTCCTGTAAAATTACACAAAACTTCCATTTGTTGGCTGGACTACTACTGTAAGAAACTAAAATTATGAAATTAAGTGAAATTATTATCGATGTATTTGTGGATAACTTATCTATGGAAGAGGATGGGTTGGAGTTCTGAGTTTTAATTCAGAACGCTGAGATTAAAGTCTGAATTCTGAATTTAAAATCAGAATTCTGAAGTTAATGTCAGAAATCTGAGAATAAAGTCAGAATTCTGACTTAAATTTCACAGGCTAAAGAAGGGAGCTGCCTTAAAGGCTACCTCTAAGAAACTAAGCAACATACAAGGTAGGAACCGCAAACGGACCTCAGAAGTCAGATGCAGGCAAGTTTTTGCATGTTCAAGGGGTCTCGTACACACAAGAGGATTACGTGATTTTTTTTCAGACTTCTGACTTAATTCTGGGGAGCTTAAAGGGCCCTTAAAGTTTAGATGAAAGTCATTAAGGAGCAGGTAGGGGTTAGGCGCATCTTGCTCAAGGGTCCCAACAGGTCGACTACGTACATGTTGGGATTGGATCGGAGAACCTTTGGGTGGTGCATCGGACACCATAATTAACCAGTTTGCATCTCTACCATCCACACAGCTGCAGGCGTCCAGGAAGAGTGCCTGTCCCCGGAACGAAAGTGTGACTTCACATGTGACTGTACCGACTGTAGCGATGAAAGCGTCTGTGGTAAGATGGACCTGTTTTGTATTCATCTTTATTTATTAGCTCTTGGAAAATGATTGGGTAATGAATAAACATGTCAATGACTTTTATTGTGTCCATTATACTGTGTATAGGCCTAGGTCTCTACTTCCCTATCATTTATTTATCATCGTTATCACTTGTCTACACTGAGAAGCTGCATCTCAATCAAGCTGATTTCCTTTTTCGGTACTGTTTTATTCAGTGAGCCAACATCATTTGTATGCTTTCTAAAATGTAATTTTCTTGAGGTCCCCTATTTTACCCCCAGGGTTGACGTTGAAAAGTCATTACTAACTAATTAAGGGCTATACAAATAAAGTTGAATTGAATTGAAATCCGGTTTCAGTTCCGTCACCCTGCTAGTCTTCAGAGCCAAGATGGCCGCCTGGTGAATAAGACCCTTGATGTTTCCCTAGGCTACAGCGGGAAGAGCTTTGCGTGTACCTTTGATGAAGCTACCTCCTGTGGGTGGAATACCGTAACCCTTTCCCCCAGCTACATCTGGGAGAAGCATCAGAGAGGGGACACCCCGCCTACTAGTGGGCCCTCCTCCGACTACACCACCGGCACCGCCTCAGGTGGAGCACAACATATGACCTGCTGGATCATGACGTGGCCTATGACATGACGGCCATGGCCTATGACATGACGGCCATGGCATATGACATGACGGCCATGGCCTATGACATGACGGCCATGGCCTATGACATGACGGCCATGGCCTATGACATGACGCGGCCATGGCCTATGACATGACGCAGCCATGGCCTATGACATGACGGCCATGGCCTATGACATGACGGCCATGGCCTATGACATGACGCGGCCATGGCCTATGACATGACGGCCATGGCCTATGACATGACGCGGCCATGGCCTATGACATGACGGCCATGGCCTATGACATGACGCGCCATGGCCTATGACATGACGGCCATGGCCTATGACACGACGGCTATGGCATGTTATAATGCAGTGACCTAATGGGGCGGGCAATGTAACATTGTGATAGTGTCTTCAGACAAAACAACAACTCAGAAGTTTGAATAGTGATATAGTGACTGCACAAGAAACAACTTACAAGTTTAAATTGTGATAAAGTGACTGCACAAGAAACAACCTAGTGGTTTAAATAGCGAAGTGAAACAATTTAGAAGTATGAATTGTGACGCAGTGATTTAAAATAAAACTATTTGACTTGATAAGTAACAACTTAAAATACGTTTCATGTTGTAGCTTAGCTTCATGTCTAACCCTATAAATCAGTAAAATAATAAATTATAGTACAATCGATAAACAAGAATTTGAAACGGGAAAAACACTTATCTGATAATATTTACTTTCATACACACACATATAAATATCAACACATTTTGTGCCATTTCGTAGGTGGTTATGTGTCTATAATATATAATTTTAGGTTGGTTTATTTATTGTGTGACATTCGGTAGGTTCCTTTATGGGCGTGAGCGCCGTGTCATCCAGCAGCCCCTTGATCACAAAGCTGGTCTCACCTACGATGACTAACACCTCTCCGACCTGCCGCCTGCGCCTCCGCTACTTCATCTGGGACGCAGGTATTAGGAACCACACGCACTGCACTGCTCTAGAACCCAGGTATTAGGAACCACACACACTGCTCTAGAACCCAGGTATTAGGAACCACACGCACTGCACTGCTCTAGAACCCAGGTATTAGGAACCACACACACTGCTCTAGAACCCAGGTATTAGGAACCACACGCACTGCACTGCTCTAGAACCCAGGTATTAGGAACCACACACACTGCTCTAGAACCCAGGTATTAGGAACCACACGCACTGCACTGCTCTAGAACCCAGGTATTAGGAACCACACGCACTGCACTGCTCTAGAACCCAGGTATTAGGAACCACACACACGCACTGCACTGCTCTAGAACCCAGGTATTAGGAACCACACGCACTGCACTGCTCTAGAACCCAGGTATTAGGAACCACACACACTGCACTGCTCTAGAACCCAGGTATTAAGAACCACACACACTGCACTGCTCTAGAACCCAGGTATTAGGAACCACACGCACTGCACTGCTCTAGAACCCAGGTATTAGGAACCCACACACACTGCTCTAGAACCCAGGTATTAGGAACCACACACACTGCTCTAGAACCCAGGTATTAGGAACCACACACACTGCACTGCTCTAGAACCCAGGTATTAGGAACCAAACGCACTGCACTGCTCTATAACCCAGGTATTAGGAACCACACACACTGCTCTAGAACCCAGGTATTAGGAACCACACGCACTGCACTACTCTAGAACCCAGGTATTAGGAACCACACACACTGCTCTAGAACCCAGGTATTAGGAACCACACACACTGCACTGCTCTAGAACCCAGGTATTAGGAACCACACACACGCACTGCTCTAGAACCCAGGTATTAGGAACCACACGCACTGCACTGCTCTAGAACCCAGGTATTAGGAACCACACGCACTGCACTGCTCTAGAACCCAGGTATTAGGAACCACACACACTGCTCTAGAACCCAGGTATTAGGAACCACACACACTGCACTGCTCTAGAACCCAGGTATTAGGAACCACACGCACTGTACAGCTCTAGAACCCAGGTATTAGGAACCACACACGCTGCACTGCTCTATAACCCAGGTATTAGGAACCACACACACTGCACTGCTCTACAACCCAGGTTTCAGGAACCACACACACTGCTCTAGAACCCAGGTATTAGGAACCACATGCACTGTACTGCTCTAGAACCCAGGTATTAGGAACCACACACACTGCTCTAAAACCCAGGTATCAGGAACCACACACACTGACACTGCTCGAGAACCTAGGTATCAGGAACAACACACACACACTGCTCTTAAACCCATGTATCAGAAACCAGACACACAGCCACACACACACACACATACACACTTCTCTAGAACTCGGTTATCAGGGACCACACAAACACACACACACTGCTCTTAAACCCAGGTATCAGGAACCACAGACACACACACTCCTCTAGAACTCGGGTATCAGGGACCACACAAACACACACACACACTGCTCTAGAACCCAGGTATCAGGAACCACACCCACTGCATCGCTTCAGAACCTAAGTATCAGGGACAACATACACACAAGCAATAGAAACTATTCGACACGACGGAACATACAGAACACAAAGGAACCTAGTCTAGGGGTTAACCTAGAACACAGAACATGGAGAACCCAGATTTCACGACTGGACAATCACAAAGCGAGAGAGAGTGAGAGTGGAGCAAGCCTTTTCTGGTCCGACTGAAACAATACCCTGAACTTCTCAGCACTTATTTATAGCACACGTTCTCCCTCTCTCTACCTCCATTCTCTCTCTCTGTAACCACCTCTAGGACTAACAGGTCTGGGCCAAACACCGCTGTGGGCGTCTGTGTCGCATCTGAACGGTTTGAGTCTGGTGGTCTGGCGGCCCGGTCACTCTAGTGTCAACGCCTGGAGGGAGGCCGACATTTTCCTCGGTCGCATCCCATTCGGATTCCAAATATATCTGCAAACCAAGCGCATCCAAGGTCTCCGCGATGATATCGCCGTTGACCAGCTGGAGTTCCTGGACTGCGCTCTGCCCGGTGAGTTACATTTACATGGGGTCACATTTGCATTAAGTTGCATTTATGTAAAGAGTGAATTTACATTGTCTGCATGAAGCTTAAATAACTTTACGCTCTTTTTACAAAACTTGATTTTGAATACATCAATTACCTTTTTGATATTATTATGTTTTTGTTACCCATTAAAAATTTTAGGAAAAATGACCACAAAGTAGGGTAGGCCATAACAACAAATCAACTAGTTAGAGGAAGATAAAGATTCAGACAAGAAAAAAAAAACGCACAAAGAGAAAAATTGCAACAATTCTTTCTGCTGTGTTTTATGTTGGTTTTGACAATAAATACCACACCCAGAGCTTTGTTATCATGTAGTACGAATGTTGCTAGCGTCTCCTCCGCCTTGGCCTGTCTCTTCCTCAGCGCCGAGCGCATCAGGGCTCTGCGTAGACGGCATGCTGCCGTGTGCGCGCGGCGGATGTGTGGAGCCGCGGCAGGTCTGCGACGGCACCGACGACTGTGGCGACGGAACCGATGAGCTGAAATGCAGGTGAGGGATTAGCGCCTTAATCACGTACATCGAATGTTGAATCAGATCAGCGAGTGATGGGCCTTTTTTTTTCTTTAGGCCTAATAATTAAATTGAGGCCAACAACTGTGTGTTAAAAGTTAACCTATACCCCTAAAGTCAGAAGGGAACATGCAATTAAAGCAAGAATATAGCGCAAACACTATGTAAAGGATTGAATGGAAATGATGAGCTGGTAGGGGATCAGACGTTCCAAGTGAGGGTGTAGTTATGTCACGGTTCAAGATGTAATGCCTTAGTGTGTCCAATAGATGTCCTCCTTAGTTTTGTTTTTTGTATTTTTATTTGTAACTTTGTAATAGCAAATACTACTGGCTATTAAGCTTATAACATAAAGGTCAATTTACCTACACTACACTGTATGTGTTTGGTACTTATTTTATGTTGCGATATAAATCTTGCGAAACATTTAAATATCCAGGTTTTGAAATCTTGAAGTAACTTCCTACAATTTGAGATGGGGCAACAATTCAAACACCAGATCAATCCTTGTGGGGACACAATGGTCCGGCACAAATATGATGTAACATACAGACTAAAATAACATTTGTGTGGTGGGAGCTACAATCAAATGACTGAGAAGAGTCCTTTGACCACCTCCTCTGCAGAGGGCTACCAGGCATGTGACTTTGAGGAAGATCTGTGTGACTGGGACCTGAGATCTTTTTCCGGTCTGAAATGGACACGGACCTCTCAGAACAACATCTCCACCACCGACCCGCTCCAAGGGCCCGGCAGAGACCATTCCACCAACAGCGTCACAGGTGAGGATTCCTATAATTCTCTGGGAATTCGCTCAACTTGCTGTAGCACTGGCCTACTAACGTCATTCCTAATCATTGTACTGTTCATCAGATTAATATATTTTGATGTAAATTCAGGCTCAGTGTTCAAATGTGTGGCTTTGAGTTTTGTCGTAGACTTTCAGGCGGAATATAGGAAGAACGTAGTGCGATGACGGCTAGATGGACAGTTAGCATACTCACAACGTGATGTGTGTCGCGTGTCGTCTATTTCGTGTCGTCTATTTCATTGCAGGTCACTTCCTGTATGTGACCGTGCCCGAGGGGGGGCTGAAAGAGGATTGGGCGGCATTTCAAAGTCCTCTCCTGGAACCCACCAACAGCACACACCCTTGCAAGGTGAACTCAAGACACCCACAAAAAACAAGTCAAGGTCAAAGTCTGTTTGGCTTTATTCACGCAGCCCTCAGACACGACCCAGGCGTCAAAGTCTGCAGCCATGGTAACACAGTGTGTGTGTGTGTGTGTGTGTGTGTGTGTGTGTGTGTGTGTGTGTGTGTGTGTGTGTGTGTGTGTGTGTGTGTGTGTGTGTGTGTGTGTGTGTGTGTGTGTGTGTGTGTGTGTGCGTCTCTCCCCCGGTCTGTAGCTGGTGATGTACACCCATCAGTTTGGGCCGCGGGCCGGGGGACTATCCGTCCTGGTTGCAAGCTACAAGATCGACCCCGTCTGGGAGCGGGGTGGTGACCTGGGGGACCTGTGGGTGAAGGCAGAGGTGGAGGTGGTGGCCAACACCACCTTCCAGGTGAGCGAAGCTCTCCTCCTGTCCAAGACGACTGTATGTTAGGGTTGCTTCCTCCTCACAGCAGGGAGGGAGGGAGGGGGAGGAGGGAGAGAGGGAGGGAGGAGGGAGGGAGGGAGGGAGGGAGGAAGGGAGGAGAGGGAGGGAGGGGGAGGGGAGGGAGGGAGGGAGAGGGGAGGGAGGAGGGGAGGGAGGGAGGGAGGGAGAGGAGGGAGGGGGAAAGAAGGAGGGAGGGGAGGGGAGGGGAGGAAGGGGAGGGAGGGGGGAGGAGAGGAGGGAGGGAAGGGAGAGAGGGGGGAGGGGAGGGAGAGAGAGGGAGGGAGGGAGGGAGGGGAGGGAGGGGAGGGAAGGGAGGGGAGGGAGGGTGTTCCCCAGCTCTGTGTTCTCTTGAGTCCTCATGTTCCTCCTCTGGGCCTCAGATCCTGGTGATGGCAGCCATCAGGGATGCTGAGTATGGAGGTATTGGAGTGGACAGCTTGCGTCTGTCCCCCGGCTGTGTCAGATCATCAGGTGAACCCCTCCACAGACCCTACACCACCCGTACCCCATCAGACACTAGACAGGGCCCTCCCCGTTGGTTAATCATGACGACCAGTCGTTGATTCACAGAATGAACCAGGAGTCATTTTTGTTATTATTATTAGAAGAAAAAATAATGCAATAATTTCCATTGGTTAGTAAACTTTAGTTCTTTCTAGGAAACTTGACAAAGCTGACAGAATTCCCCCGTCCCCCTGGAGATCCCTGCATCGAGAGCAGCAAGATGTGCGACTTCGCCAGAGACTGCCTAGAGTCCGCTGACGAAGACGAGTGTGGTGAGCTCAAAGATCTCTGGGCCTAGAAGAAGATGATGTGGGTTGATGATGAGTTGAAGAGGTCCTTTACGTGGATTAGCCATTAAAACCCCTTTTGAGAATCGGCCTGTTTGTGACATCACAAGTTGGCACGTCCACCCAGATGTTGGATGACGATGATGATGATGATGATGATGATGATGATGATGATGATGAGATTACCAAATTCCTAATCTATTCGAGTCTTGAATCTCTTTCCAGTATTTATACAGTCGATGTTTGAGACCATATGGACTAACCATTTGTGGAAAACACAATTTGCCACGAAATACAAAAGACAATAACAGGGGTTCGGAACAAGGTTGTAGCTATAGTTACGAAAAGTCCATGTACCTTATTTTTGTGGATTGCCAACAAATGTTTTTAAATGGACTGTGTGCTGACATCACTGTTGAGTTTTTCGTTTAAATAATAATATAACCCCAATCACTGAACTAAGGCAGTGGTAGAGTTTGTATCGGAACAGGTCAGGGGTCTTCCAGACTCAGTGAAGGGGCGAACGAGGCTCACATTTTCATAGATTTTCTCCGTAAAGGATTGCATAACTTTTTCGTTAAACACAAATGAATCATCTCGAGGACACGTTGCAGGGCAGGAAAACCTTGATCTGGCTTCTCCTACACATCCAAACTTTGAGGCGTAATAACAACATACTGCGCTCTTATTTTGGTGATTAGGGGATTTCTCCTACGACAAGGGCAGCTCAGGCTGGACCGACCGGAGCGTTGGAAGTCAAGCCTGGAAGCTGCATAAGAATTCTGACGCCGTCCCCAAAGGTACAATCAGCAGTCAGCCATTTATGTCACTGTGTGAAGCAGGGCCTGTTTGGCTTTGTAATCCAGCAGCATTGGGTTTCATCTGGTCATTCACCTCCCCTCTTTTTGTTCTGCCTGCTCCTTCTCCTGCCAATCGCTCTCTCTCTTTTGCTTATTGTCCCACTATCTCTTCCAACATCTCTCTCTCTCTCTCCCTCCCTTTCTCCATATCTTGACAACCTCCTTTCTCTCCCTCCCTCTCGCTCTCTCTATTTCCCTCTTCTCTCTTTCTCTCTCGCTCTGCCTCTACCTCTCTCCCTCCTTATATTTCTAACTCTCTTTCTTTCTTTTTCTTTCTTACTTTTCCTCTCTCTTGTCTTGATAACCTCCTTTTTCTCCCTCCCTCCCTCTCTATTTCTCTCTCTCTCTCTCTCTCTCTCTCTCTCTCTCTCTCTCTCTCTCTCTCTCTCTCTCTCTCTCTCTCTCTCTCTCTCTCTCTCTCTCTCTCTCTCTCCTCTCCCTCCTCTCTCCCCCTCTCTCTCTCTCTCTCTCTCTCCCCCTCTGTAGAGGAGTACCTGTATGTCTCCGGGGCCCCTGGCCAGCAGCTGACGGACGCCCAGTGCAGAACTCCTCCCCTGGGGCCCTCGGGGCCGGCCTGCAGCCTCTCCTTCTCCTACGCCCTCACCGGAGCCCCCGACCACATCGGTACGCGGGCCCCCAGGCACCAGTAGTGATATGGCTGCTGGTGAGCCGTGGAGGACTGGACGACGGATGGATAGTAACAGAAATATACAGAAAGAACCGATGGATGGAGCGAATGATACAGAGATAGATGGATGGATGGATGGAGAGAGAGATGGATGGATGGATGAGAGAGAGAGATGGATGGATGGATGGAGAGAGAGATGGATGGATGGAGAGAGAGATGGATGGATGGATGGATGGAGAGAGAGATGGATGGATGGAGAGAGAGATGGATGGATGGAGAGAGAGATGGATGGATGGAGAGAGAGAGGGATGGATGGATGGCTGTGAGCGGTGGAGATCTGGATGATGGATGGATAGTAACAGAAATATACAGACTTGGATGGATGGAGAGAATTATAGGGTGATAGATAGATGGATGGAGAGAGATGGATGGATGGATGGAGAGAGAGATGGATGGATGGATGGATGATAATGAGATAAAGAAAGCGAGATGAACGGAGGAAATTGCTGAATACATGGCTGTATAGATGAATATTGAGAGAAAGATAGAGGTACAAGAAATGAATTAATGAATATCGATGGATGGATTGTATGAAGAGACTTATAGATACATGTATCTGTTTTGTCTCTCTTTATACTTCAAGGTCACAAGTTCTTTCTTACTTTTTTTACCAAACGTCAAGACTATAGATTTCCATAGAAGTGCTCCTGAGTTTAATGCCAACCAGTCAGCTCTGCAGTGTTGTCTCCTCCCACTTCAATCACTTTTCCTCCAATCACGTGCAGGAGACCTGTCAGTCCGACTGATTGACAGCTTGCGGGGCCAGTTGCCTAAGCTGTGGGAGTTCAGTGGGAAGACCGGCCTGGACGAGACGGCTTGGCGCCCGGCTGAGGTGACAGTGGGTCACCGACAACATCGCTTCCAGGTAAAAAAACACAAACAAGTGAATAAATAAACCGACATATACATGTCTGAGGGGAGCTCCCTCAGACCACGGTGTCCACACTGCATCAGATGAACAGAGCGAGCAGTGCATTGTGGGACGTTCCACTCCCAGCCGAAGGTCCTGGGAGCTTACCGCCAAATGACGTTTGAACGTCGAGATCATAAACAACATTTAAACAGCAGTAGTTTGATTAATGACATCATCGAATGTATCCGAATAACGTTTCAATTAAGACAAGAGTCTTCTTGATTGAGTAATCCTCTTCCAACGATCGGTCTTCAATGTGTTTTTAATCTTGTTGTCGTTCAGCTGGCGTTTGAGGCTCGGGCCGCGACTCTGGGTCTGAACGCCACCGTCCGAGTGAAGGACGTCCGCTTCCACCGCTGCCACCCCAACCACCTGCCGTCCTCCCCCTCAGGTAGAGCCCCCCCCGCCCCGCTGCCTCTGTGCCATGGGTTCACACTGTGGCTCCACTGCACCATTGTACTGTGTTCTCTGGTCCCAGGCCTGGCGTGTAACTTTGAGGACGGGCTGTGCGACTGGTACCAGGACCACAGCGATAACTTCGACTGGACGCTGCTCCCGGGAATGGACCACACCGTCGGGACCGGTAACACCGGGCGCACAACACAAGATGATCGCCTAAATAATGACAGAGCAACCATAATCATGATCATGACCAAAAACTATCCGAACAAAATGGACGCTATTATAATTTATTTTAATGCGCATTTTATTAATTATATTGTCTGCGCCTTTCAGCTTTTAGAATCAAATTGAACCAAATTCTACGTTCTGTCCTATTTAAAGTAAAAGCCTGGTGGTGGTTAAAATAATCAATAAATGACTCTCACCGCACCTCACCCTCCAGGTAAGAGTCTGGTGGTGGACCTGTGGGACCCGTCTCTGCGGGGGGGCTCCGGTCGCCTGCTCTCCTTCCCCCAGCAGCCCTACCCTACTGACCGCTGTCTGGCCTTCTACTACAAGCTCTACGGCTCACAGACAGGTACCAACACCACGGCTCAGACACACAGACAGGTACCAACCAACACCACGGCTCAGACACACAGACAGGTACCAACACCACGACTCAGACACACAGACAGGTACCAACACCACGGCTCAGACACACAGACAGGTACCAACACACGGTCTCAGACCACAAGACAGGTACCAACACCACGGCTCAGACACACAGACAGGTACCAACCACGGCTTCAGACACACAGACAGGTACCAACACCACGGATCAGACACACAGACAGGTACCAACCACGGCTCAGACACACAGACAGGTACCAACACACGACTCAGACACACGAGACAGTACCAACCACGCTCAGCACCACCAGACAGGTACCAACACCACGGCTCAGACACACAGACAGGTTACCAACACCACGGCTCAGACACACAGACAGGTACCAACACCACGGCTCAGACACACAGACAGGTACCACACCACGGCCTCAGACACACAGACAGGTACCAACCCACGGCTCAGAACACACAGACAAGGTAGACACAACACCACACGGCTCAGACACACAGACAGGTACCAACACCACGGCTCAGACACACAGACAGGTACCAAACCACGGCTCAGACACACAGACAGGTACCAACACCACGGCTCAGACACACAGACAGGTACCAACCACGGCTCAGACACACAGACAGGTACCAACCACGGCTCAGACACACAGACAGGTACCAACACCACGGCTCAGACACACAGACAGGTACCAACCACGGCTCAGACACACAGACAGGTACCAACCCACGGCTCAGACACACAGACAGGTACCAACCACGGCTCAGACACACAGACAGGTACCAACCACGGCTCAGACACACAGACAGGTACCAACCACGGCTCAGACACACAGACAGGTACCAACCACGGCTCAGACACACAGACAGGTACCAACACCACGGCTCAGACACACAGACAGGTACCAACCACGGCTCAGCCACACAGACAGGTAACTAACACCACGGCTCAGGACACACAGACAGGTACCCATACGACACACGCGGCTCAGACACCACAGAACAGGTAGTAACCAACCACGGCTCACACCAGACACGTACCAGACCACGGTCTCAGACACACAGACAGTACCAACACGGCTCAGACACACAGACAGGTACCAACCACGGCTCAGACCACACAGACAGGTACCAACCACGGCTCAGACACACAGACAGGTACCAACCACGCTCAGACGACAGACAGGTACCACACAGGATCAGGCACAGACCGAAACCACGGCTCAGACACACAGACAGGTACCAACCACGGCTCAGACTCAGGACACACAGCACACGGCTCAGCCACACAGACAGCACCGGCTCAGACACACAGACAGGTACCAACCACGGCTACAGCACACACCAGACAGGTACAACACGGCTCAGACACACAGACAGTACCAAGCTACGCTCAACACACACGGGCTACACGACACCACAGACAGGTACCAACACCACGGCTCAGACACACACACGTACCAACCACGGCTCAGACACACAGACAGTACCACCACGGCTCAGACACCACAGACGACAGGTACGCCAGACACACAGACAGGACTCCAGGCTCAGACACCAACAGTACCACCAGGCTCACACAGACAGACCCAACGGCAGACTCAGAGTACCACCACGCCAGACAGACAGGTTACCAACCACGGCTCAGACCACAACACAGACAGGTTAACCAAACCACGGCTCCAGACACAACAGACAGGTACCAACCACGGCTCAGACACACAGACAGGTACCAACCACGGCTCAGACACACAGACAGGTACCACAACCCACGGCTCAGACACACAGACAGGTAACACGCAACCACACGGACTGTACACGGCGACACACAGACAGGTACCAACCACGGCTCAGACACACAGACAGGTACCAACCACGGCTCAGACACACAGACAGGTACCAACCACGGCTCAGACACACAGACAGGTACCAACCACGGCTCAGACACACAACAGACAACCAGGCTAACACACCACACGGCTCAGACAACACTAGCACCAGCTGAGACACAACCACGGCTCAGACACACAGACAGGTACCAACCACGGCTCAGGACACACAGACAGGCTACCAAAACACCACAGGCTCAGACACACAGACAGGCACCAACCACGGCTCAGACACACAGACAGGTACCAACACCACGGCTCAGACACACAGACAGGCACCAACCACGGCTCAGACACACAGACAGCTACCAACCACGGCTCAGACACACAGACAGGTTCCAACACCACGGACTCAGACATACACAGACAGGTACACAGGTACCACGGCTCAGACACACAGACAGGGTTAACCCACCACCACGGCGTCAGACAGAACACAGACAGGGTACCAACACCACGGCTCAGACACAACAGACAGGTACCCAACATACGGCTCAGGACAGACACAGACAGGTACCACTCAACACCACGGTCTACAGACCACACAAAGACAGGTACCAACCACGGCTCAGACACACAGACAGGTACCAACCACGGCTCAGACACACAGACAGGTACCAACACCACGGCTCAGACACACAGACAGGTACCAACACCACGGCTCAGACACACAGACAGGTACCAACACCACGGCTCAGACACACAGACAGGTACCAGCACCACGGCTCAGACACACAATGCTTCCAATACAATTGTAGTTGGTGTTTATATTTTGATGAAACCATATAATCCTCAGTTGCTAGTCTTTCATTTTCTTTCAATGGTTAATACCTTTTTCACATTTCCCGATAATGAATCACACATAAATGTTTTTACATGAATATTTATCCAATTGCTCTCTAACTGCTATATCAATAGAAATAAAAATATACCGTATTGTTATGCTTAAAATTAATTCAATTGTGTCTTCCCATTACCTTTTGCCCTCCACCAATGGTGTGCAGGCGTGCTGAATGTGAAACTGACGGACGGCTACGGCCACGAGGTGTTGCTATGGACGCGTAGCGGAGCTCATGGAAACCTCTGGCATGAAGAACACTGCACGGTCCCTCACCAGCTCGGACGCTTCCAGGTACGGCTGGCACCCACCTCTCCAGCACCGTGTACCCAATCAAAGACTGACATCCTTGTTGAGGGTGTGGGTTTAGGTTAAGTATGATAATGGTACAGCTGGTTCTGCTTCATTCAGCACATTCTGAAAGGCGTGTTCGTATGTCATTTAGGCTCAGCCTTCAAAGCAGTCTATAATTATAAGTGATGATGACCATTACAAGTGTAATTGAGGTGTACCTTTGACGTGATGGGAACTAACTAAGGACTCAGAACAAGTGTGTGGCTGTCCAGTGAACTCAGCAGGACAGCGGTGTGTTCCTGAAGGCCTTCTGTATCGCATCTCGTAGTTTCCAAAAAAAAAAAACTAAAATCGAAATGCATCGTCACAAAACCCTGATGTGTTTACACCACCCTCATCCGACGTCCCGTCTCCACGCCCGACAGCTGGTGTTCGAGGTGCTGCGCAGGGGCTTCGACGGGCGCGTCGCCATCGACGACGTGGCCCTCCTGGAGCGGCCCTGCGCCGTGCCGCGGCTCTGCTCCTTCGAGGGCCAGGTGTGCGGCTACACCAGCTCGGGGGCCGTCCGCTGGGGCCAGAGGAACGGCCACGCGGCGGCCTCCACCGGGGGCCCCAAAGCGGACCACACGCTGGAGACGGAGATGGGTGAGACGCTAGCTAGGCCAGCGCTCCTGGTTTTCAGGATTTGGATGAGTTTGTGTGTTTTTGTGTGTACTCTCGGGATATGCCTATCTGCTCCTTAATGAAATTAACAATTAATTAATAAAAAAAAGACGGACGTACAGTTAATATAATGCCTCGGTAGTCGGCTCAAGACCTGTTTACAGAGCGACGTCGTAGGACTTTGTTATGTATAACGCTAACATGTGTATTATTGTGGGTCTGCTCCTTTTTGTTAAGCCAGTGCTCACATATAGCAGGTTTATCTTCACTCCTTCAGGTTACCCTCCTGGAACATAAAAGGAGCCGACCCATAGTTAGCATCCTCAGAACAGATGTTTGTCCTACGACGAGGCCGCTGTGAACAGGGCTGATGTTTGTCAAAGTATGCTACCAAATATATACAATTCCTCTGGTAGCTCCCAACAAATCAGACAATAAAGTGAAATCTTATTTAACAGACACTTTTATCCAAATGACGCTTATGATGAATGGTTGTGAGTTATGAGCAGTTAGTAGCTAAACTAATGACCCGCATACGGAGTATACAGAGTGTTATCTCAGTACTAAAGGTGTGTATTGTGAGGCAGAGCGTATCCCCTCAGTACTAATGGTGTGTATTGGCCCCCAGGGTACTACATGATGGTATACAGTGGTGTGGGCGACCTGGGGCTGGACGGCCTCAGCACCCTGAGCTCCCCGGTCCAACCGGGCTCCGGTGGCACCCAGTGTGTCCACTTCTGGTACCACATGGGAGGGAAGCGCCCTGGTGAGGCAGACACATGCACACACACACACACACACACACACATCAAGACACACATGTGCACATGCACGCAAACACACACACACACACACACACACACACACACACACACACAACACACACACACACACACACACACACACACACACACACACACACACACACACACACACACACACACTTGTAGAACATGGGCGAGAATACCCTAGTGAGGCACGCACACATGCACAAACACACACATGCACGCCTGCAAACACATACAAACACACGCTCATGCACACGCAAACACACACACACACACACACAACACACACACACACACTGGTACAACATGGGCGAGAACATCCTGGTGAGGCACCCACACATGCACATACATATGCGCACACGCACTCACGCAAGCACAAACACTTTAACGTGTGTGTGTGTGTGTGTATTTGTGTGTGTGTG
The DNA here is from genome assembly GCA_900291075.1 of Melanogrammus aeglefinus. NCBI lineage: Eukaryota > Metazoa > Chordata > Actinopteri > Gadiformes > Gadidae > Melanogrammus > Melanogrammus aeglefinus. The sequence goes on along the minus strand of OLKM01000636.1, from coordinate 115,457 downwards.
TGTGTGTGTGTGTGTGTGTGTGTGTGTGTGTGTGTGTGTGTGTGTGTGTGTGTGTGTGTGTGTGTGTGTGTGTGTGTGTGTGTGTGTGTGTGTGTGTGTGTGTGTGTGAAGGTCTCTTCAGCGTGTACATGAAGCCGGTGACGGGAGACAGAGTGAAGCTCTTTTCTAACACCCTCGACCAAGGAGATGTCTGGCGCCATGGCAACGCCAACATCAGCAGCAACCTGGTAGACTGGCAGGTCAGTATTTGCACGCACACAGACAGACACACACACACACACACACACACACACACAATTCCCAAGGTGGATGTGTGGCGTGTTTGTAGAAAAATAAGGTGTTTACAAAGGTGGGACAGTGAATAGTACAAATGTCAAACACAAGTGTGTGTGTGTGGTTTGCATCCAGTTGGAGTTCGAGGTGATCGGGGGAGGGGGAAAGGACACAAGTGTTGCCGTTGACGACGTTTCCCTGCTGTCTCATCCTTGTGAGAGCGAAGGTTTGTTTGCGCTATTTTAAATTGACAGATGTATTTTATTCCGATTTCAAGCTTGAATCTTCACCAACAGAAGTGTCTCTGATTGACCTACCTTTCAAACTTAAAGGATTTAAATTCCGTGACTACAATCAATATTCACTGTAAGTCACTGTCTGAACTTTGAGTTGCTCGTGTGTTGTGTTTTGGAAAACAAAAACAGATCCTAAATAATAATAATAAAAATATACAATTATAAATATTAAAAGAGCAATTCAATAGTTATTAACCTTTGGTTTTGCGTTTCTAAATATAACACAAACACAAATAAAGAACATATCCAATATTATAAATAGGGCTACAGTCAATCTCAACAGGACTTTAGTTTTTTAATTAAAAAGAGCATCCCTGTTAAACAAAAAACAACGTCCTGCAGTTAGAGCAGAGAGGAGTTCTGCATGGCAGCCAGTCCCTTATTTACCGAGACAGCGATCAGAGTTTATTCACCTCAGTCAGCCATGGTCAGTTAAACCAAACCAAGGCTTAATGAACCCCTCTGGGTGCGTCTGTTGTTCCAGCACCTTATTCAGCTTCTGTCATAAGGCAGGAGGGGGGGGGGTCGCACATTCATATCACCACTATTATGTCAAATCATTTGAAAGAATAAAACAGTCGTAACATCACAAACAATCAGAATCAAATATTATAAATAGGCAACGATTCAGGAATTAACAGTTGAACAGGAACAGTTAACACCGTGAGGAGCATTTGTGAGGAGCAATTTGTGAGGAGCAGTTGAACAGGGTTTCCCACCCACACCAAGTGGGATTTGACCTCATAGCCCGACTGTAGTTGTTTTGAACAATGAACAAAAACACAGTGAGTGGACTGTGTTGGCGAAATGACATAACTTGTGTTTATGGTAAAACTCATTACATTAGCAACTAGTTGGCAGCATTAAACGAGGAATTTGCAAAGAAAATATAACAACATTGTATGATATTACCTATATGTGATTGTACTGCCTACATTATATCGTATGACTGGAGCATGTTGTGTCTATAAGTATCATTGTGGTATATTATATTGTGTTTATAACTGTATTCCTGGTTCCAACGTCCAGGCTCCAAGTGTACCCTGGAGCAGGGCATGTGTGGCTGGAGCAACACCAACCATCTGGACCGGGACAAGCTGGACTGGGACATCACCAGCAGAGAGACAGAAACACACTACCCTGTCCCCATGCATGACCACACACTGGGGACGGAGCGAGGTGGGGCCACAATGGAGCGAGGGGGAGAGAGAGAGAGAGAGAGAGAGAGAGGAGAGAGAGAGAGAGAGGGAGGGAGAGAGAGAGAGAGAGAGAGAGAGAGAGAGAGAGAGAGAGAGAGAGAGAGAGAGAGAGAGAGAGAGAGAGAGGAGAGAGAGAGAGAGAGAGAGAGAGAGAGAGAGAGAGAGAGAGAGAGAGAGAGAGAGAGAGAGAGAGAGAGAGAGAGAGAGAGAGAGAGAGAGAGAATATTATTTTTTAAGGTAAATATTTCCACCACTGACTTTCTGTTCTCATTGTACAGGTCACTTCCTGTTCTTGCCCAGCAGCAGTCGGACGCCAGCCAATCAGAATGCTTGGCTGGTCAGCGCCCATCTCCCGCCAACCAAGGGCACCTGTCTGTGGTTCTGGGCCCACAGACCCTCCTCTGGTAAATAACCCACAAACAAACAAACCAACACACACTCATTACTAACCTTCAAACAAAGACACACTAGTACTGAACAAACTCAACAAACAAACATGTGAGAGCATACGATGTCGACTGCAGTGGGGTCTGGACTGTATAAACATAGTCAAGACTCCAAACGATCTACCATCTTAAAGGTGTTGTCACGTCTTACACTTTTCGCTCCACCCAGCGGACAACGTGCTGAAGGTGTGGAGGCTGACGGGGGCGATCGGTCTCTACCAGCTGCTGAAGGTGGAGGCGGTGGAGGGCTCCTGGGCCCCCTTCAAGATTAGCATCACCTCCACTGAAAGCTACCAGGTTAGCACACTATCACACACTATAGCAACACATGGGCTAACGTATAGCATCACCTCCATCCACAGCTACCAGGTTAGCATGCTATCACACACTAGCAACACATGGGCTAACGTATAGCATCACCTCCACCGAAAGCTACCAGGTTAGCATGCTAACACACATTATATCGACACATGGGCTGTATATAACGTATAGCTCGCCTCCACCCACAGCTACCAGGTTAGCACGCTAGCACACACACAATACAGCTAAGATGCGCATACATGGTCAATGGCATCAATACAAGATATTGGCTCAAATGGATAAAAATTAAATATGAATATGAAGAAATATACAAACTCAAATATTCAATTATTACCTTCACAGTGGAAAGCAATAACACAAATACAGTACAGCGATGAATAGGCCCACTCATGATAGTGTGTGTGGCTGTCCTCCCATGACCTGTTCCTGTCCCCAGATTGTGTTGGAGGGGATCCGGGGCTCTGCGGGGGTCCTGGCCCTGGATGACATCCAGTACACCGTGGGCACCGACTGTGACGGCAGAGTCACAGACCCACAAAGTAGGAAACAGAACCACTCCCCTCCCTTCATAGTCAGGAAGGCACCTTTAGCCAATTCTATTCATATCAGAGGGCTTTATCTGCCTGTTTCACAAACAATAAGCTTTCTGTGTTGTAAAGGTGCAGAAATATTCACATTTTTGTTGTTGAAAAATGACCTAATCCGTGAATACTTTATTCAGCTAATCTCAACTTTTTTTTTTCATCTTCTGTTATGTAAAGTGTTATCTGTTGTTATCTCAGCAACAGATTGTTTACAATATTATCTCATCTCAATGCATCTTATGTTTGAATAATATCTAATAATATCTGAGCGGACTCCTTCTAAACTCATTTTAACTCATCTAATTTTATCATGTATATTTATGTTGTCTCAACTTACTCAACCTTACCTCAGCTTATCTGACCTGATCAAATGTTGTTATCTCACCTACGTTGTCTTATATATAATGTCATTTCATCTCTTGCTATCCCATCTTACAACGCTTTCCCTCCCACCTTACCTTGCTCGCATGTCATTTCCCATCACGTCTCCCTACCACACCTCCCTCCCTGGCCCATAGAGCAGCCCTCCTAACACGTCTCCCTACCACACCTCGCTCCCCGGCCCATAGAGCAGCCCTCCTAACACGTCTCCCTACCACACCTCCCTCCCTGGCCCATAGAGCAGCCCTCCTAACACGTCTCCCTACCACACCTCGCTCCCTGGCCCATAGAGCAGCCCTCCTAACACGTCTCCCTACCACACCTCGCTCCCCGGCCCATAGAGCAGCCCTCCTAACACGTGTTGTTGTGCAGTCGGGGGGGGCCAGGCAGGCAGCGACGCCGAGGGCATCGCCGCGGCCGTCATGGTGGTTCTGCTCCTGCTGGGCTCGCTGGCCGGCCTCTTGGTCTTCTACCTGCGCACCAGGGGGACGGATGACCAGCTCATCCCCAGCCGGTCAGCCCGCAAATCAGTCGCCTCCTGTGGGGGCGAAGGCATCGTCAACAGGGTGTACGATTCAGAGAGCGAGGTGAGAGTCGCCCCCAAATGCACCTCCATTTGGAAATTCATTGGTGGTATGTTTTAGGGACCCCCAGCCAATAGGGTTTGATCTCTGTTATGTATTTCAAGCACATAAGCTGCCCCCACATAGCCACTAGGAAGCAGAATCGGATACACAAGCTGCATTACCCCTGCACAGCCACAAGGGAGCAGGATCAAACATACTGGCTGTAATACTTACCCCAAGCCACAGAAGGCAGCATCTTTTAAGACAGACGCGGAAGCCACAGCTAAGACGTCACCTAGACCACGCCCACTTCGTATAGGCCACGCCTACTTGGTCCATTTTCAGCACCCGGAGCCAGAGGAGGTCAGAGACCCATAGGCGGACCCGCAGAGAGCCTCGGGCCCTAAGCCCGGGGCTCGAAGTAGCTCACGGTATTTCTCTCTATAAGTGTTAGATACAATTCCCTCCCTTTTGCTTCATAGTTTCCATACCGAATACTTTAACAAATAAAGTCAGTTAAATATGAAGGTATTATTGTAGCAAAAGTCTTTAGCACCTGTAACTGCAGAATTTGAATGCGTACACTAAAGTCACAGTAAATTTGCAGTCGTATATATTTATTTTGCATGTGTACTCTAAAGTCACAAATGTGTAACAGTACATTTGTAGTCGTAAATATTATATTCTACCATTATAAACACAAAATAGGGTCTACAAGTACACAAATCTGTGTTACAGGTGCACAAATCCTTTTGCTACAATTTTTGCAGCGCAGTTGGTGCAAAACACATTCGCACACGAACATGCTCAGAAGGTGTGCATTCGTAAACCCAAATTTGAAGTAATGCATCAGAAGTTGCACATCTGTGAAACATTTCCTCACAAATAAAATGATAAAGAACGCGATGTTGATTCAGCATTTTAATGAGCGAGCACAAATCCATGTTACAACTGCTCGAATCTGCTCCTGCAAGTCTCAGCTGTCGGTTTTTTGCAGGTAGTTTTGCAACATGTCTAGGTGGTAAATGTGTAGCAAAAGTATTCGTATCCGTAGATGCCAGAGCGTCCGTGGGCGGGACGCCCACGGACGCTCTGGCATGTCCTGCCCATAATTTCCTAAACCAATGAAAGTCGCCGGCAGGGATGCATTTCTCAAATTACACTGAGACCCACTGCGTGTCAGCCATGGACCTATAAAGATCGCAGCATACTCTGCGCGGGATACGTTCCTTTCTGGAGAAGTGAAGAGGGCGAATGCAATGCAATACTTTGGGGGGAGTTCACTTGAACTAAGTCATTTCATTTAACATAATGTAGGATACCCACCTCCGTTCAGTAGGACGCCCTCTTCACTTCTCAAATTATGGGCGGAACTTATTCTGTCCCCGGCCCACGGACGCTCTGGCATCTACGGATACGGAATACTTTTGCTACACATTTACCACCTAGACGTGTTGTGCAAAACTACCTGCAAAAAAAACCCACAGCTTGAGACTTGCAGGAGCAGATTCGAGCAGTTTGTAACATGGATTTGTGCTCGCTCATTTAAATGCTGAATCAACATAGCGTTCTTTATCATTTTTATTTGTGTGAGGAAATTTTTCACAGATGTGCAACTTCTGATGCATTAGTTCAAATTTGGGTTTTACGAATGCACACCTTTTTGAGCATTTTCTCAGATTATGAAAACACGGGTGTGCGAATGTGTTTTGCACCAACTGCGCTGCAAAAATTGTAGCAAAAGGATTTGTGCACCTGTAAAACAGATTTGTGTACTCGTAGACCCTATTTTGTGTTTACAATGGTAGAATATAATATTTACGACTACAAATGTACTGTTATACATTTGTGACTTTAGAGTACACATGCAAAATAAATATATACGACTTCAAATTTACTGTGATTTTAGTGTACGCATTCAAATTCTGCAGTTACAGGTGCTAAAGACTTTTGCTACAATAATACCTTCATAGTTAAATGCGACCCGTTTCAAACTATTTTTAACAAGAACACAACATCTCCTAATCTCCACAACCTAACCTGCAGGAATCTGTGAGCCTAGATACTGACCTGAATGATAAAGACTTAAAAAGGGGTGCAGCTTTAGGAGAGGCAGGCTAGGTTAATGGTTAGTAGAAGAGGGAAAGAAACTTCACGTTACTCGAGTCAGGTTGACTCAAAAATATTAATTTAGGTTAATGCTACCCTCCTACAGAGGACTATAGTATGTTCATCTATATTGTATAAATGTAAAATAAATCCATAAACCAAAATAAGTTTCACAAACACATTTCTGACCCACACACAAATGTGCCTTGTTTTAAATAAATGTAATATAAACCCATTAATATATTAATTAAAAAATATTTGCAATTTTCATCAGAAATGTATTTGGATGTTGTTACATTTATATATAAACTGTTAAACTTGAATTAACGAGACGCTTTTCATTTGTGAACTTGTTTGGATTTGTGTGTGAAGACATTTCACACAGAAATGGCGAGACATTTGTTTTCGGTCTATACATTAGCTAATCCTGTGAGTCAAGCAGGAACACGTAGCGTGTGCTAGTGCTAATCCACTGTTTTGACACATTGGAACAAACTGTTCCATACTTCTACCTGTGTGACCCAAACACCTATTTCACATCAGTTGATCATATCTGTATAATCATTGGTAGTTCTTTGTGGTTCATCATTATTGTGTAGTTGTCCTTAGTTCAGTATGATCATTGGTAGTTCTCAGTAGTTTATCATTATTGTGTAGTTGTTTCTACGTCAGTATAATCATTGATGGTTCTCAGTAGTTTATCATTATTTTACAGTTCTTAGTTAATAAGCTTTCTGTATTTATGTTTCAAGAGCTGTGCACGAGGTCACCTCACCTCATGCGCTCTATAATTACACCTCTGAGGTGTAAATATAGAGTTAAATGGTATGACATCATATTATATAAAATGTAATTGGATTCATTTCCTCAGGATCGCGTGACGGTTCCACAAATTCAGAACCATCCCATGGCTGCAGGCTTCAACAACGTGCTAACCCCGGTGAGTAGGGCAGCAGGGTTCCTTAGGTGTTGGAACCTGTCAATCAAAGGATCAAATGATCCGTTTGAGTGACAAGTAACCGCCTTTTTTTTTATTCTTTGTATAACCGTTTTTACAATGTGAGCGTTGTATTCTGGGGCCCCGCCGTCTTATTCGGTGACCCACCTGGGTTGATTCTACTGAATATCACACAAAACCTGTCTGCAAACATGATCAAATTTGGTTTACTTTAGCTCCCTACGACCAAGAAGCCTTTGCCAAGATTACACAAGTTTCAATGAACTAGTAGACCACAGTTTTTACAGAGAGCAGACTTTGTAGTTCGAGAAGATAGTAAAGTTCGACGTCTAAAGTGTTTTGTCCAAAGCATAAAACCTAGTTAACATTACAATATTTAAAGAATATTTGCTAAATAATAGCTAAATAATGTGGTTAGCTTGCTGCCAAATTAGAAATTCGGAATTCAGTATTCACACTTCAGGTTCAGATTAGATTCCCGAAGATACGAATGCAAGAAGCTACGGGAATATCAGTTTGTGTCCACTCGTTGAATAATTAAACTAAATGTAAAGGTGTATTTTCTCTGCAGGACTCTGGGACCTTCAGGGAGAATGAGGTGGCGTGAGGGGGGGGGACGAGGGAGGGGCGTCACCTGAAGGTGGCCCGAAGACAGAATGGCGATATCACAGCAGCAGAACTGCTTGTGTCGTCGTGGTACAGACACACAGATACACACACGCACACGCACACACACACACACACACACACACACACACACACACACACACACACACACACACACACACACACACACACACACACACACAAGCACATTAGCAGTGTGGTCGACGATGTATGTTTCTGCCACAACGAGCGCTAATGCTAACAGGCTAATGTGCAGGCCGGATCAGTGAGGCCAGCTGGAGGTACTGCAGATGGGCGCTAGAGCTAGCTCTAGTTGTGGATGGTCGTCTGAAGGAGAACATCGATACGGCGGACGTCAGGGGCGGAGGGGGAACCACTAGTTGGCATGACAACATGCGCATTCCTCAGATTTAGCTAACTGGCTAACGGACACCCCAGTTGTGGAAAAAGGGAGTAATTGTTGGTTGATAAACATTGCAGAGGCAAATAAGATATGATTTAACCTCCAGGAACATAGAATGCAAAGATATAGGAGAGCTTAGAAAAGGAATCTGACACTATTTCTGTCTTCTTAAGTAGCAATTGAAATGTAACAAAACATGAAAGAGGGTCGATGTTACAGAAAACAAGATGGAGTGTGTACGACGTTTGAATGAATTAAAGATTAAGCTGTGAACAAGACCCTCCGTGAATCTGTGTATTGTTTTACTCAAAGCAATGTATACACACACACGCCCACACCTACATCATGAGCAACTAATGCTCTACCAATTTTCAGTTGACGATTCGATTACTTGTTTGTTTTCTCTTTCTGACAAACAGTTATCTTTATCAACTGGTAGGCTGATTTATCCACCATACAGGGAGGTAACTCCCACTTGTGATGTCACAAACAAGTACATTTAAAAATGGCTGATGAACACCTTGAGGTACTATAGTCAAGAATAATCAAGAGTTTTCGGGTTTTGTGCTTCAATTTAGCTTTTTAACCACCTTCGAGTAAAAAAACAAATATTTTATTTTGAAGTTTTGAGGGAAGCTTCGTTTGATGTATGACTTTCCGTTATTTAAATCCCTTCTGTTAGGATTTAAGGGCTCTGACTCCTCCATAAAACATCTTGTCAAAGAAGGACACCAAGGAATATTTTAAAGTGTTGCCTGTGAATGGCTTTTTGTCCTTGGATTTTTTTAGAATAAACCCTATCATTGCTACGTGGTTATTTTTTGTATTTACTTTGGATTGTGCAAATATTCGACGTTATTTTTTTAATTCGAACCAGGGAGTGACAAATCAATCCCATAGCAACGCCTTCGTCTCTACGGCAACAACCTCCATGGTCCCCCACCGCTGCCTCTCCGATCACCGCAGCCTCGTCTCCTCTGATGCTGCTGACCACCACCACCACTTTCAGCTGCATGATTAGGCATCCACATGTTTTTCTGGATGTGGGGAGATAACATCATGATTATCCTGCCACAATTCGGGTGGATACGATAAGGACAACTTTGAACGGGATACTCGCATAGCCGGCGTTGTGGTGGTGTCAAATTCAAGGGTTTTAGCGATTATATTTTGTTCGAAAGCCCGGAAAGATCAACACCATTCACTGCGCTGTGTCCGAATGGATCCCGCGGTGCTGATCTTCCTCCTGTATGTCATGATCGCGCACGAGCTGGTCTGCGGTTTGATGCAATACCGCAGACAGTCCGCCAAGCCGCGCGGACGGAGTGGACCCATGTTGTGCACGAGGTGAGTGGCGCGAAAAAAGTTAAGAGGACGTCTTCATTAAGAACTTATGTATAACTATGACATTTGATTGGGTCCAGTTGTAGTCCTACGCCCCATGTGATAAGATAGGACCGTGCAATATCTTGTTATGTATAGCCTATGCGTGTCTCCAGTCTCCTCCCTGCCTAAATTATTGAGTCAAAACTAATAAATGTCACTGATCCATCCTCTCCCCCCCCCCATCAGTATCGCAGTGTACCCCGGGACCTGGAAGAGCAGCGCCTTGGCCGTTAGGACGGGGAGAGGGGGTAGAGACCTCAGGAAGACTGGGAGGATTGTAAGAAAGGCCTGAAAGATGGAACTCCATAAACATATATGACATTTTTGACCGTGATTTTGGACATTTTGAAAGTGTTGTGATCCCTAATGGATGAACCTGAAATAAAACCAGAATTGTTGCCTAAATAAATACGATATAGCCTAGTATTTATGAGTCTGTCAACAACATATAATGTTAACCACAAGAAGTAGGCTTTGCGTCTATATGCAACCTGATAGGTCAGTTTTATTTATTTTATCTCTTCGTAAATGTTTGTTTGATTGAGTATTGTTTCTGTTTGGGTGTTATAATTCACAGGGAAACAACTAAAGCAAAACAACCGGTTTACTAAGGCTTGCTTGTTCTGTAATGTATTCATTGTTCTTCTATTTTCCTGTGTCTTTAAAGCACTGTTCAGTTGTAGCGCTCCTAACTGTGATGTATTCTGAACAATGACAATAAAGGCTTTCTATTCTACTCTTCTATAGAGCTTTTATCTATCATCTAACTATCTATCCATCTACCATCCATCTATCCTTTTAATCACCATTCTCTAGTTATTATAATATATCTTTCCATCTACACGTCTATTTCTGGCTGCTTAATTAAGGGAGTTGTCTCTCGTTCAAAAAGGTCAGGTCGGTCTCATCGGGCTATGAGTGAGAAGTGAAAAATATATTTTAACACGAGCCAAGAGTCAGGCCAAGATGACATTCATCAAACAATAGAATTGTCCCTGTGGTGGAAATACAGGAGGCAATAACTGAACAATATTAAAGACATTTGAAGGATTCAGGAGAATTTACAGGTAAAGGATTTTTATTCCAAATGTTTCAAATCATAACAAACCTAACAATGGGTTCATCAAAATATCTGGGAGAGGATGGAACAATAGAGATCCTACAAAAAACAAAGGAATCAGTATATCAAAAAAAAAACTGGCTCTCTTCTATATCTCAAAAAGAAAACAACAAAAAGTCCTACCTGGCTTATCCAACAATACACGTTACCAAAACAATTACATGGGTTGCACTGACCCAAATAACTAGTGTCTGAGATAATGGTTATGGTCTGCGTGAGTATTTAGGGTCGCCGACCTTACTAATGGTTCTCCACCTCCCCATATACTACCAAAGTACTGTAGGATTGCTCAAAGAGTGCAAAGAGTGCTTTGCTGACAGCCGAGCACAAAACAAGGAAGAGACAGCGACTGGCAAAGTTATGGTTCCCATTCGGAGGCAACTAATTAGCAGCAGGATCGGACTGCACAGGAGAACTCCAATAAGACCTATAGAAAAAAGAGTAAACAGAAGAGGGAGAGAAAGAAAACCATCAGGGAAGAACACCCAACTGGCACTTTATCCCTGCCGGCACGTAACATACACATATTTGAAAATTCAACCAAAGATGGACCAGAACTGGCTGCAGGGCTCTGACGTGAACTCCAACATTGGAGGTCTTCCGATAGAAACCTATGGGTGGATCCATCTCTCATTAAGAGGAGGGCAATGAAGGACTGTGAATTGGATACGACCATGCCTTATATGGAAAGACGACACATGCGTCTTAAACTGTGAAGCCCTGCTTCACCAAGAAATTCACATGGAATTTCCTGTTTTCACGCAGATTAAGTTTCCCACTACAATGGAGGTTTTATACTTCGGAGTATGAAAAAAATAATCATTGCACCTTTAAGAGAGAGAATACTGTCTAGACAATAGTACATTGTGCCCTTTGTCGGAAGATTTGGAAATTAGGGGAAATATTTGTTGGAAAAACTGAGGGCCTGTAGATATCGCAAGAAATCTGACTTGGGAATAGCCTTGGGTCAAAAGAGGAAAATGCACACTGTAAAAAGATTACAGAAGAAAAAAAGGCCATTTTTACTTAGCCAACTGTCCATCTAATATAAAAATTATTATTAACATTGCGTCCTGTTAGTGAGATAGGTAAGACCCCCATTTTGTTAAATCCGGCTCATTCCAGAAGTTGTTGCATTTGATGCTTAAAAAGTGATTTGAATGCATTTGTAAACTGAATCCCTTTAAACTGAAGTCCTTTTAGAGTACAACTTGAAGTGAAGCCTAGGGTTAGGGTTTGTCTCAACATGCCATTAGTCAAGTTTCAGCAAAACCTTGCTTGAAATAGGGGATAATCTGTTAGAGAATGCTTTATAGACCTCAATGGACCATCAGGGGCCTGGGGTATTTATCCTCTGCATTGCATTAATTGCTTCAGTGATCTCTTCTGTAGAGCGACAGGGCGATCCAATGCTCAAAATTGAGGATGGTCACCAAAGAAGAGGGGAATACAGGATTTATCTTGTTTTTTTTCCATTGATTGTTAATAGTTTTGGGATTAGGAGGTTAAGCCTCAGTAGTGGTACCGTATAGTGAAAGGTCTGTATGAATTATACACGGCTGAAGTCGATGATGCTATGATATTTGGTTTCAGCAACATAAGTTAACATTCTGCCGTCGATCAGAAAGGGGTTTTTGGAATAGGAATGGGGGACATTGAGAGAACAAAAGTATGCAGCGGTGGGATTCTTCTTGAGATTTCATCTTCCATGGGTCAATTATAGGATTCATTAAAACTAGTACATCAATGAGGCAGATTTAGAGAGAACACGATAAGACTTGAGAGTCCTTGACCTGTCAAGTTTTAAATTCAAGACAATATTCTAGCTTGACCAAGCACCAATCTAGTGCTAGAAATTTGTCCGTATGGTCCGCCGCATCATCACAGCTCTGGTCCGCAGAGACTCGCTGAAGGTAGATTGTCCAATCGCATGGCAAGACGCGCTCATTTGCATAAAGTAAACTGAAGTTCAACTTTTGTTGAACCTGCCCCTTCAAGGCGCGACGTTCGCACACGAGCCAACCACAATTCCGCGCGACGGTGCAAGCTGCCTGATAGGCTGAAGTGGGGTGCCCGTATAAAAGCACGTGCCTTAATGAAGCAGGTCACTTATCCGCTGCCCCGTTCTCCTGCCATTAGGGGAAAGTTTTGCTGCAGGTAACTCATTTGAAATTCGATAACCTGTTCGGATATGTTGTCAAACAAACTGGTAAAACCGATGAGTGTACGAGCACTGCATTTTCCTGTGTAGTCAGGGTCCAGCGTTTTGACCCCCTTATTATCTTAAGAGCCATTTTTCATCCCTTCTCCCACCAAACACAATTTTATCTTGAGCCACAGAAGTTTAATATATAATCATACTTTATATAAAATAGCTAAAAGCCCATCATTTGTTGCATTTATGAATTTTGTAGTTGAAGGATGTAGAATTTATAAAGCCATTAATTATTTCCATTTCTTTCAAAGCTACAGAGAAGCAACTGCATAAGTTGCTGCAAAGGATGTACACAATACAAAATACTAGCATTTATGTACTTTAAGCACGCCACCGACTCATCAGGTTGGGGAAATTTCAGGCAGAAACAATTCTATTTTGAATAGTTGGCCTATGTCGTTGTGTTTGGGCCACATCTTCTATATCTATTTTTGGTTCCCTCTAAAGCAGCAGTAAACTAATTGCTTTATAAGCGCAGCCTCACTCACAGACACACAGGTCCCTTGTGTGCAGTCTAGGGTGAAAGTGGAGGGGTGCGCAGGTTTCTGTTCCCAGGTTGTTCTCTTGTGCACTGAGCTGCAGGTCTTAGCTCAGCTCAGCCATCGGCCTCCTCAGCATCACTCAGGTCGTTGAGCTACCTAATGAAGTGTGTTGAGACGGTGGATGACTTGGCTGGCTATCCCTGAGTGTCCCTGCAGTTTTTCCAAACCTTTGTATCCTAATAATAATTACAACTATTATAACTATAATAACCTTTATTTGTACTTTTTTCAAAAATATGAATAAAGAAAAACAAACCAAAAGGGAATTCTCAATAAAAAAAGCCAGTCTAAAATAAATTGACTTTTGAGATATAACAGAGTAAACCCAGTGTCCAATGACCTGTCTCTGTACTAACTGTTTAACCCTATACCTTAATGCCCTATTTTTGTATTCACTGTCTAACGCATACCTCCTTCATGAACCATCACTTTATTCAATACATGCCACTTAATGACCTCTTTATTGCTTGTTCAATGTAACCCTACATACATTATCTTTAATACCCTGTCTCTGTATTCACTGTCAAAACCCTATCCACCCCTCAATAAAATGTTGGCTTACGACTTAGGCCTATTAATAGCAATCAAAAAATGCAACTAATTGTTCTTAGTAGAGGCAGGCCAAGTTTCTGTCTCTGTTCCTGTTTTATTTCGTAAGCACTATCCGCATATCAGTTTGTCACCAGATGGACATGCTTTGAACTTAAGGAATGGCTAAATTGGGACAAGGAAATGAGGCTCAAGTTTAAAGGTCTGCAATACCTACGCCTGTGAACATAATTGGTTTCATGATATAAAGAGCCCATAGCCTTGTCTAATATGGAGTGGAACGTCAAAGAGAGACCAAGTGAAACTTTAGACAGTGGTTTCAACTGACGCAGCACTTGCATTTTACTTTAACAACCAATGTTTGGAATAGTAGTTTCAATGCATACATCTACCGCGACAGAAAGCCTAACGATTTCATGGTAAACACAGGCAGGTGACGTGTTCTGACACTCCCAGAAGTAAGGTGTAGCCTTATTTCATCTTGAAAAAAGTCTGGAAAATTTTATTGTGCGAGCGTTGCTAATTTGATCATGTGACGTTACTGTTCATGTCCATCCTCTGAAATACCAAGAACAGGTTTAGGCAGCCGGCAGTCGCGTGGAGGAGCTAGTTTGTGACGTCCTTCCCCCTCAGCAAAAAGCATCTGCCTCCTTGGCTGTGACAGTCACCTCTGCTGCTGTGGTCCTGTACAGTCTGACAGCTTCTCCCTACACAGCTTCTTAAACCAGACATCAAGTAAGTGTTCTCTTTGAATGTACTTATGTGTGTGGCTTGTTGAAACAGAGTTTATTCACTTTAAAGCAGTGGTTCTCACCTGGTTTAGCCTCAGGAGGACCCATATTTGTTATAGATCATCAAGGGATGACCCTAAACATACAATATGTTTTTTACCAATATTACAGTAATCAACAATGCCTTCATGTACTTTAACAAACATGGAGAACACTGACATCTGTAACAAGAGCTCAACACAAAGTTATGGTAAGCCATTGAAACATGAATTAACCTTAAACATTAGTTAGTAATTCATGGGCTTCTTCCTAAAGAGTAAGGTTTGGCATATGCTCTGCAAACCACTCAAAATGCCCTCGTACCCACTGGGTCGCGACCCACCAAGTTAAGAATCACTGGTAGAGGATGCTATAGCTTGGTAATAGTCTAACAGCAGTTGGACACATAACGATGAAGAGTTTTCCATCTTGAGTATGTTTTATTGCTATCTCTTTGAAACTGCATTTTCCCCACAGACATTTCGCCATAGATTAACTTTTTGTGTGGAATTCAGGGGTCTACTCATATTGCATATGATTATGATATGATGACTTGAATGTATATTCTCTGTGCCTCTGGGCCACCTCACTGTATCTTAGTGACAGAGAGCAGGAGTGGGAGTGAGCTTGTGTGTTTAGCGGTGTGTTTGGCATTATGTTTCAGGAAAAAGACAGTAGGCTCCCAACACATGACCTATATACTATAACAACACAGATGACCTATACACTATACAACTTGTCTCTCCAGGATCTGAGAATGGAGTCAGTATCCGCCTGCTCAAAGCTGAACAAAACCCTGCGTCAGCACTACCTAAACCTTCCACAGGAAGGGAAATGTCAGGTGACATACATCTGGATCGACGGCTCGGGAGAAGGGCTGCGCAACAAGACACGCACGCTGGATGAAGAGCCCAAATCCATAGCAGGTATGCGGCCTATGCGTTACTACTTTGGTAGGACAAAGACAAACATTTTTTTCCACATTCCTGACCTCTGCTTTGTGTAGTAATTAACATAACATCATCAGTAGTTTGGATTTTACTGTCATGCATGCCAACGGTTAAGTGTGATCATATTATTGTATCCTGGTCTTACTTACTCTTCATCTGTAAGGTTAGGGTTAGACCCTTAGACCCTATTTTATCTTTACCTTAAAGTGATTGGTGGGTAGGTTAGGTTATGGTCTCTGGTTTGAGGGATTCTGTAAATGTGTTCCCGATGAGCAGATATTCCCGAGTGGAACTTTGACGGGTCAAGCACGGACCAGTCAAAGGGGTCGGACAGCGACATGTACCTGGTCCCGGTCCAGATGTTCAGGGACCCCTTCATCTTGGACCCCAACAAGCTGGTCCTCTGTGAGGTCCTCAAGTACAACCGCGAACCCGCAGGTCTGTTTCTCTCAAAAACCAAAGAGGACGATTGTTGAACTGAACTTCTTCATTAGATAAGCGGTTTGAGTGCCTCTGGTGATTTGTACTGTGGTGAACTTGTTTTTGCATAATTGCTTGCTAACATGCCTGAGTAGCCTATACGTTAACTACATAATATATCCAAAGGCCTCAGGATACTAAAGTACTTTAAAAAATATTGAAATTTATATCAGGCAAACATCAAATGATTATTGTGTTAGGATATATTGCAGATTGCTTACTTATTTTAGGGTTAGACGCCAAATGTAGAAAAGAGCCCTAGCTAGCTGGGAAAACCAGGATGCAATGACTCGTTGACGTCGTCACACATTCTTTGGTTAGACAAACCAAAAACCCGCACAATGAACACACACCCTGGAAAGACCTCGTTATTGTTTGTTTCTGCTCAGAGACGAACCGCCGCATCAGCTGCAACCAAGTGATGGAGGCGACGAAGGAGCACTGCGTGTGGTTCGGCATGGAGCAGGAGTACTGCCTGCTGGGCATGGACAGACACCCGTACCGCTGGCCCAAGGGCGGCTTCCCCCGCCCCCAAGGTGACCAGGCAACCACCAGCGCTGTCTCTGTCCCTGAAGCTTAATCTAGCGTCATGTGTAATATACTAGGCTACACTGTATTCAATCCAGTGTATATACAGCCTATCCAGTATGTTATACACTATATTATCAATTGCACTGTATAGCTCGCTGTATGGCTCACATTGGTTCCCAAAGTTTGACTTAAGGTGTACCCCCTTTGCGTGGACCACCTCACATGCAAACAGTTGAGAAAAAAATGACAAAGAGCGCCGGCGCCCCCTTCATGCACAATTATTGCTGCATGAAGACAACACAAATGAACACAAAACATCAATGGTAAACATTACAATGGAAAACATATGATGGAATCATACGTTAAATAATAAGCCAAAACAAAATAGAATTATTTAACTATTGGAAACAATATTTCTAATGCATGTATTATCATTGATCAATGTTCTTTTTTCTGTTATTTAAATTGGACCACCTGTGGTCTGCGTGGCACAGGTTGTGAAGCCTCTATCCCCGTAATAAAAGCTGTTGCTGTTCCCAGGACCGTACTACTGTGCTGTGGGGGCGGACTGTGTGTACGGCCGGGACATCGTGGAGTGCCACTACAAGGCCTGCCTCTACGCTGGGATCAAGATCTGTGGGACCAACGCAGAGGTCATGCCTGCGCAGGCAAGTAGCTGTCTCAGCCAGTTAGGTCTCAGCCTGTCAGAGTACCCTACGGGGAACAGGTTCAACACAACAATGTGGTTTAACGTGATGCGTGTTTTTTTTTGCTGGGTTTGGGATCAGGGTATAAATATTACGGTGAAAGCTAGGCATTCTTGAAATGACTACGTAAAAAGCCTTCAATCACGCAAAAGCGAACATGGATTAAGTTACGAACTTGACGAATAACAAACACCTCCTCTTCATCGTGGCCCCCCCACCCCGTCCTTCCCGCAGTGGGAGTTCCAGGTGGGCCCGTGTGAGGGGATAGACGTGGCAGACCACCTGTGGGTGGCGCGCTTCATCCTGCACCGCGTGTGCGAGGACTTTGGGCTGCTCGCCACCATAGACCCCAAACCCATGGAGGGAAACTGGAACGGCTCGGGCTGCCACACCAACGTCAGCACCAGACAGATGAGGGAGGAGGGAGGACTGAAGTGAGTACCACTCAGACGCACATGCTCCACGGTTCGTTTCAACCCAACGACTGGAATTACCAATGACATGATATCTTCCATTGATAGCCAAACGTTACAGCATGAATTAGTAAACAATGACCAGAAAAAGATACCGATGCTCCTATGCTTCCAAAATGGAGGAGTTGATTGCACGTGTACAGGTCCTAAATATTTATAGCTGTAGCAACAACTAAAGCCAATGGGTAAACATATATGGCATGTGTAACTTTGTGACATTCTCCACATTGCTCAGCAAACAAGGCTGGGTGGTCTACTCAACTTAAATCAGTGGACATGCCACTGTCCATCACTTTAGGCTCACATGTCAACCATTAAAGGTGACATATTATACTACCAGGTGTGATTAGCTGCTACAAGCCGTTTTGAATATCGGCCTCTTCTGACATCAAAAGTGGGCGTGTCCACCGAGATGCGTGATGGATAGATGAGCAACGTTTGCTACAGTCCACGGGGTAGGCTGGTAGACTGATCTATCCAGCACACCTCTAGATGGACAAGCCCACTTGTGATGTCATATGGGGCAGATATTCAAAACGGCTTATAAGGGCTAATCCCACTCACACCTGGTGGTATAATACGTCACCTTTCAACTTCTCAATAATCGCCAACCTCCTCCGTCCTCCTCGTGACAGACACATCGAGCAAGCCATCGAGAAGCTGTCGCGGCGTCACCAGGAGCACATCAGCGTGTACGACCCGCGCGGGGGAGAGGACAACAAGAGGCGCCTCACCGGACACCATGAGACCGCCAACATCAAGGACTTCTCGTCTGGCGTGGCTAACCGCGGCGCCAGCATCCGCATCCCGCGCCAGGTGGGCCAGGACGGCCGCGGCTACTTCGAGGACCGGCGTCCCGCGGCCAACTGCGACCCGTACTCCGTGGTGGAGGCCATCGTCCGCACCTGCCTCCTAGACGGGGAGGACGGCGAGTGATTGAACGCTACTCATGTGGAGGTTATTAATATATGTTGTGTTTGTGTCATTTTAGAATTATTGTGACTCTCTGTGAACAGAGAAGATGCTTGAGCCCCCTTTTCTCTTCAAGTTGTATTCTAGATTATGCAGAATGTATGGTTTCACACAAACTGCCATCTTGGTCATTCTGTACCATTATAATAGGAATAATAACAACTGGTTGTTTGTAAATGATAGAATGTTTTGGCAAGAAGTACCACTAAATTGACCTACAACTGCAGGTCAATTTAACCCGCCTAGCCTCACATAGGAAGAGTCAGGGATACCTCCTACTGGGCTTTCTATTATATCATGTATTTAGATTGTTTGTCCACAAATTAGAATAAACCATTTTGCTCTTTGCA
Organism: Melanogrammus aeglefinus; assembly: GCA_900291075.1. NCBI lineage: Eukaryota > Metazoa > Chordata > Actinopteri > Gadiformes > Gadidae > Melanogrammus > Melanogrammus aeglefinus. The sequence continues at coordinate 96,249 of OLKM01000636.1, read as the reverse complement.
AAACTTGAACTTTGGGTCTGTCATTGTGTAACTTTTTCTCTGTCATGTGTTTTAAAGGTTTTAAAGGGTGTACATGCAGCCTATTCCGTTAGGTCAGTGGGTCCCAATTTTGCGGTCTGTACCCCACTTGGAGAACCCTGATAAGCATATGGGGTCGCAGGAGATTGCTGACTATTTGATTATCCATTTTAGCAACCCATTTTCTTTAAAGGTCTCATAGACATCTTGTACAACCACAAACTGACTGCCTAATGTTTCATAGCCACAAGCCACCTCACTTGTGAGGGATGTGAGAAGTAGATGCAATTTTCTTCACCAGGACATTGATATTACCGGAGATGTTGATTGGGTAAAAGCTATTTGTGTGGAGGGAGATACACAAAAGTTAAAGTTGGGCTGAGGCAACCCTTTTCAGAGCTAGAAACAGAATATTGAATGAGATCCTTATTTATAGTTGTTGTGATAATACAAGTGTCGTGTGTATTAATTTGTCATAAGTTACCACTAGATGGAGACACAACCCGTTTCTGTCTTGGCTCAGCGTCAATTTATAAGTCCTAAAATCCATATAGGCCTATCCGTATATTTACAATATAATAACAGGGGTCTACTCTTCATTAACTAACAATAAAAAGGACAATTGCACTCAAACACATATTTTTATTCAACTAGAAAAAATGTATAATTACATTTTTGTAATTAAATATAATGAAATGTTCCCGGTGTAATTTAATGTTGTCCCTTTGGGGAATACTTGGCAGAATAGACGACGAGATGGATATCTAGGCCATGGATCCCATGCCATCAGATTACATTTCCATGGATACGAGGGGTAACTTAGCAACCACCGTGTGTGTCTGTCATCATGGAAGCATCAACTGTCTCGGAACTCTTTAAAAAAAAGATCCCCTTCTTATTCAAAACCAGTTTGTTTCATTCATGAATTCCATCTGCTGGATGGAAAAAATAATCTCCCAAAATGGCGGCTCGTCTTCATCTTCATGTTATTCATTTTGTCATATGCTTTTGCTTTTATCGCCAGGGTTAGGGTTAAAAAATTGTCATTTTTTTTAAGAGATATAGAATGCATTTGGAGTAAATAAGCATCTCTGGGCCAATTATAACCAACAGGTGTGATGTTGTAGGATGGGTTATATTGGAAGAGATTGGACTTTTATATAAAAAAATTTGTTGGCCTTTCGATCAGCAACATTTTCATCACATTGAACATGTGGTCAGACTACACTTAATGCATCATACAATCTCTCTCTCTCTCTCTCTCTCTCTCTCTCTCTCTCTCTCTCTCTCTCTCTCTCTCTCTCTCTCTCTCTCTCTCTCTCTCTCTCTCTCTCTCTCTCTCTCTCTCTCTCTCTCTCTCTCTCTCTCTCTCTGTCCCTACCTCTCTTCCTCAATTTCTCTCTATCCCTCTCTCTCTCTTTCTTAGTCTTTATGTTCGCATACGCCATTATCTCCATGAGTTATTGTTTAATGACGTCACAATTGTGGGGCGGAGACTGGAGGGCAGGTGAGAGAGAGAGAGAGAGAGAGAGAGAGAGAGAGAGAGAGAGAGAGAGAGAGAGAGAGAGAGAGAGAGAGAGGAGAGAGAGGGAGAGAGAGGAGAGAGAGAGGAGAGAGAGAGAGAGAGAGAGAGAGAGAGAGAGAGAGAGAGAGAGAGAGAGAGATAGAGAGAGAGAGAAGAGAGAGAGAGAGAGAGAGAGAGAGGAGAGAGAGAGAGAGAGAGAGAGAGAGAGAGAGAGAGAGAGAGAGCGCGCGCAGCGTGCGTCGTCCTGCGGAGGGCGCGAGAGAGAGCACGTTGTTTGTCTCGCGCACACCGACTGCAGTTTCCCCGTCTAATCGCCGGTTAACGGGAGCGGAGTCGCAGCAGCCATGGGCAAGCTACAGGAATTTGACATTCTCTTCGCGAACAACAAAGTGGTTTATAGTCCTGGTGACTCGATAAGTGGGAATCTGAAAATAAGAACTGGAAACTCGCTGCAGTACAAAGGTAAGACCCCAAGTAATGCATTTTTTCTAAGAGATTTGTCAACGTGTCTTTCTGATTGACTGCATGAGGAGGACTAATTGGGTAACTTTTACTTTCGTGTATCTCACGTTAAGAACGCACGCACTAAACAAAGCTGATGGCTTATTGTGTGTCTGCCCGGTGTCAATAGTTGGGCCACCTGTGTTAATAAACGGGGTTTATTATTGTTGACCTGGCCGTGGTGCTCCAGAGAGACGGGGAGGGGACCCGCCTGGCAGCAATATGACACTGACTCGCAACTTGATTGTTTTGCGTCTTCACAAATTCGCTCGAATGGGCGTCTGGAGAACCAGCATCCTGCTCATTGGAGCTCGTCGTTGCAATGCGTGACGTAAACTGTCATGTCTGGTTATTACAGAAACTTACTGTCAAATTCTAACAACAAGTAAGTGGAGACAACAGAACATATTGGAATGACAACAGGTGTTATTTCACAAACGGACTTGAATACATCTGCTTGATTATATAAATGTCCTTAAACAGGCGAAGTAGGACAAAGGAATGGGATGTAACGTTGGCCTAACAGTTAAACGTTAAAGCTGTGATTGGCGAAGTAGGGTGCACAAGGTTGTAGGTGAGCAAGAAGGGGAGATGTTTGGTGGGTTACCATGGAAGTTCACAAAGAATCCTTTGTATTGAAGGGATCTTTGTTTGGCGTTTCTCTCCACTAATAGACCGCTGTAATACATCTTTATTCCCAGCCCTCTCCATGGAGCAGAACTAGTGTTATGGTTTCATAGTAGCCCCAAACGTGAAGCCAAAACACAACACAATTAAAAATACAATGACGATAAACATTGCCTAAAACCATACACATAGGCCTACATTATAGTATTGCCGTAAGCCAGTAACAACTCTCTAACCTGTTGAAAAAGGTTAGGTTGCAGGCCGGCTACAGCTGGCCTATGTAGGCTATATAACTCTATGTACGTTACCTTAAAGGGAGGATCTTATGCCCCATGTCACACCTGGTGGCACAATGTCAACCCTTTAACTGTCAACAGTTCAACATCAGCCCCCGTAGCTACAGCACAGTGGGCCAAAGTTACATTAAGACTACTTTGTTCACCTAGAAAGGAATAATGGGGGGAAAGTATTTTCTGTGGATGCATTACATCAGTGGGCTTGGCAACATTGTTCCAATAATTGTGGACATACTTCTCATCCCGGTTCACCAAGTAACACATGGGGAGTTCAGAGTACAGCAACACTGTCATGTTGTGGTGAGAGCCTCTGAGGCTCTAGCCGTTGACGGGGGGATTGAATGTAAAACGAGTCAAGCCCTCTGGTGTAGCTGTTCCTTTTGTTCTCTGTATATGGAAGCCACAGCATGTGGAACAAGTCGGTCTGTATTAAACGTTTTGCGATCACCAGATCCGTTTCCGAGGCAAACAGTCAAATGTTATCAAGATTAATCATTTATTAGACCCCCTCCTCAAACCATATGCTACACCACGACCACAACTGGTAAACCCCTGAAACATTAAAACAGAGTTGGGGGTAAAGTTTCAGCAACTGTTACTACAGTCCGGTCTCAGTCGTTAACGTGTTATTTCCAGTTCTTTCTTGTTTAAACTACAGCACTCTAGAAACAGAATGGCCTGTCAGCACAACCTCAATGGCATCTCTCCATCTTGGCCTTCTAGAGTGATGTCACCGCCAAACGGCGTTTAATGTGTCATCGTCTACATTGTGTGCTTCTATGTTCCCGGTGACATCACCCATTAGAGCCACGGCCTGGAGGTTATCTGATAAATGATTCCATTGATTGGATTACTTACGACTGCTTCGTTTGAAGCACCTTTAACGTCTCCATGCCTACACTTTGTGCTCCTGTTGTTAATAAAACAGTGAAAAGAGAAAGCGTGTGAAATCTGGCCGGTGGAAAATGCTTCTCTGTGATTGGCTGTGTTTTGTTAATCATTAAACTGTAGGGTGGGTTTGTGTTATTAGGAGGGGCCGGGCAGAAGGTTTAGTAAGGGATCGTCAACAATGTCTGGGGACGATTGGGAGTGTGCATATATGGCTACCGGTAATTGTAAGAGAGGGAGAGATACATGCTTTCTTCTTGGTATAACCTGTGACTCTTTCCTCTGACTTTCCAAACTTCTCACGTTTTTGCATGATGCAGAGTTTAGGGGTTTATCAGTGAGTACGTCTGGACCGACAGTAGTAACACATCTGATACGGCGTGGAATGTGGCGTATCTCATGGATCCAGATCGATAGGGATTTTGTTTGCCCTCTTATTGTCACTGTAGTCTGAGCGGGCAGTGTACAGTTACTAGCTGTTGAGACTGAACCAACAGAAAAATGTGAATGACAAAGAGACTGGGCGAATGGGGAGAGAGTGAGTGATGAGGAGAGGACCGGACAGAGAGTGATGGAACGTGATAAGGAAAGGGAGATAGACTTTCTATTATGTATGAAGCCATTAGTCCGTATTTCCATTGATAAGCTCACTTAAAGCTAGGGTAGGCAACTTAAGTAAGCTTTATTTTTAACATCCACTCAACAGAATTCCACCCTACAAAGCCACACACCTAAAACACATGAACAGCTCCATAGCTTTAGCAATAGGTCTGCCTAGATGTGTGGAAGACACACAAAGTGCAAGGGCAGAGTGTGAAGAGGTATCAAGGCAGCTGCTAGGATGTGAGCAGAATGCGGGGATTGGAGCGGCTTATTACAGGCCTGCGAGTGCCACAGATACTGGATATCTTTAAGTTTTTCGGCAGAGCATTTCATTTCTTGATTGCGTTTAGCCTGTTAAAATAATTTCAAGAACAAATTTGACAAAAACGCTTCCGTATTAATTTGCTACGGAAGCTTCACTGTGGCCTGCTACGGCGATGGTTTAAGGTGGGTTATAGAGAGGTCTTAAAGGGCCGCTACTTTGCAACAAGGTGTAAGGTTTATAATTAACAATTACAAGCCCTTTCAAGCAATCTGTCCACTTGTGACATCACAAGTGGACATGTACACCAAGATTGCGTGATGGACAGAGGTCGGAGGGTCTATGTGAACACCCCCACTTGTGATGTCACAAGTGGATCGCTTTTGGAATTTCTTCCGATGACCTCGTACATTGTGGTAAAATATAGACCATTTAATTAAGACTGCGACAAGGGTTAGGCCCGCGGTCAACGTTGGTGTAAATGTGTTCTTCTATTGTATTGTGTTTGCATTGCATTGAGTGTGTGTGGGTATGGCCTGCACAATGTAGATGTTGAGAGCCAGTGTGTCTGTTCTGAGATTCATAGCATGGGTTGTTAAATGATACACAGCGGGATACACTGTAGTATGCTATAATAATGGAGCATCATGAACGGCAAGTATAGACAGCTCTTGAAACAGGAATTTCATTCTGCAGTTCTGCAGCATGCAAGTGGCCCGTCGCTATGAGGCAGGACAGAGTATGAAGGTGGTTCAACTCTCAGCCCCATGATCATCAGGTATTGTTCGGAACCGAACAATACCTGCTATAGAATATGACATGTTGACAAGAAATGTACTCTTAAACCCTTAAGACCCTTTGGATAAAGCTATGCCTACATTAGCAATGGCATTTGAAAGGAGATACTGATGTTGCTTTGGTGTGCGCATTGTTGAGTACTTCCTGCAACAGAAAAGAGCATGTAGAGGGTCTAGATCAGTCGTATCACGGTTTGTACAGTATAGTATACTTATTTACAGGAAGTGATAAATTGATCCTGAGGTGGCAGTTGATGGTGACTTCCTGTCGGTTTGTTCAATCATCAAATCTCTTGAGTTGTGTGGTAAAAAAATCTCATAGTGGTCTCTCATAACAATACACATCAGTGACAAATCATGCAAAACAAAAAAATCTATATATCTCTTTTGGTGTGCATACATACATACTATTGTTTACTTACTTACTTACTTACTACCATTCTAAACAGTCTATCTGAGGCCCTGTCCACACGAACCCGGGTATTTTTGAAACCAAACTTTTATGAACCGCGGTTAAAATTTTTTTTGCGTCCACACCACCGGTTTCATAAAAAATAACTCCGTCCACACAAGACCGCAAATCCGCCTCAAACGTGCATTCCAAAGCAGTAGGTGGCGATAGCACTCCAAACAGGAAGGCCATTTACCAATCACAAGGCTGGAAAAATTCATACCGGGAAAAACAACAATGGCGAACCGAGGCCGGACAGATTCCTTCGTGTGGACGGACAGCGAAGTTGAGTTACTTCTCACTGTTACTCATGAATTTAAAATAAGAAGAATTCAAGAAAATGTGGATTGGGAGTCGTGTCAGTCCAAGATGATAATCTGATGATCTGATGATAGTCAAGTGATACGTTGGTCTCCATGGATACTACTTATACTGTTTACCGTCGCACAGTGTGACGTCAAACAATGTCGACAAGGAACCAAAAAACTGCGGTTTTCCCGTCCACACGTGACTGCTGAAACCGGAGTTTTCGAAAAGTTCACCCTGGACTCAGGTTACAAAAAACTCCGGTTTCAGGAGCCGACAACTGCGGTTACGTGTGGGCGAACGGTGAAACCGTGTAGAGAATCACACGGTTTCAAAAAAACCGGGTTCGTGTGGACGGGGCCTGAGTGTCATAACAGTGAAGGAAATTTAAATATGTTATCTTATCTTATCTTATTAAAAAATGAGGTCATTGAGGTTTTAAACCTTGCATGAAGTTGGTTAATCTCAACACCACAAACTCTCTGGGATGAACTAAGTGTGTGTGTGCGTGTGTGTGCGTGTGTGGGTGTGTGTCAGGGTTTTTTTTACATGTCAATGTACTGCTAATTGGTCCTGGCAGCAGAAGAGTAGAAACACCAGCAGTTTCTGTTACCCAAGCATCAGCTGAGGGAAAATGATACACAGCCCTAATGTAAACAAGATGGTCCCTGACACACATACATACATACACGCATACATACATACATACATACATACATACATACATACATACATACATACATACATACATACATACATACATACATACATACATACATACATACATACATACATACATACATACAATACATACAATACATACAATACATACCATACATACATACATACATACATACATACATACATACATACATACATACATACATACATACATACATACATACATACATACAGTGGGGAAAAAAAGTATTTAGTCAGCCACCAATTGTGCAAGTTCTCCCACTTAAAAAGATGAGAGAGGCCTGTAATTTTCATCATAGGTACACGTCAACTATGACAGACAAAATGAGAAAAAAATCTAGAAAATCACATTGTCAGATTTTTTAAGAATTTATTTGCCAATGATGGTGGAAAATAAGTATTTGGTCACCTACAAACCAGCAAGATATCTGGCTGTCACAGACCTGTAACTGCTTAAGAGGCTCCTCTGTCCTCCACTCGTTACCTGTATTAATGGCACCTGTTTGAACTCCTTATCAGTATAAAAGACACCTGTCCACAACCTCAAACAGTCACACTACAAACTCCACTATGGCAGACCAAAGAGTTGTCAAAGGACACCAGAAACACAATTGTAGACCTGCACCAGGCTGGGAAGTCTGAATCTGCAATGGTAAGCAGCTTGGTGTGAAAAAATCAAATGTGGAAGCAATTATAAGGAAATGGAGACATACAAGACCACTGATAATCTCCCTCGATCTGGGGCTCCACGCAAGATCTCACCCTGTGGGGTCAAAATGATCACAAGAAGAACGGTGAACAAAAATCCCAGAACCACACGGGGGGACCTTGTGTATGACCTCCAGAGAGCTGGGACCAAAGTAACAAAGGCTACCATCACTAACACACTACGCCACCAGGGACTCAAATCCTGCAGTGCCAGACGTGTCCCCCTGCTAAAGCCAGTGCATGTCCGGGCCCGTTTGAAGTTTGCTAGAGAGCATTTGGATGATCCAGAACAGGATTGGGAGAATGTCATATGGTCTGATGAAACCAAAATATAACTTTTTGGTAAAAACTCAACTCGTCGTGGTTGGAGGAGAAAGAATGCTGAGTTGCATCCGAAGAACACCAAACCTACATCGAAGCATGGGGGTGGAAACATCACGCTTTGGGGCTGTTTTTCTGCCAAGGGACCAGGATTTCTGATCCGTGTGACGGAAAGAATGAATGGGGCCATGTATCGTTGAGATTTTGAGTGAAAAACCTTCCTTCCATCAGCAAGGGCACTGAAGATGAAACGTGGCTGGGTCTTTCAGCATGACAATGACCCCAAACACACCGCCCGGGCAACGAAGGAGTGGCTTCGTAAGAAGCATTTCAAGGTCCTGGAGTGGCCTAGGCAGTCTCCAGGTCTCAACCCCATAGAAAATCTTTGGAGGGAGTTGAAAGTCTGTGTTGCCCAGCGAAGGCCCAAAAACATCACTGCTCTAGAGGAGATCTACGTGGAGGAATGGGCCAAAATACCAGCAGCAGTGTGTGAAAACCTTGTAAAGACTTACAGAAAACGTTTGACCTCTGTCATTGCCAACAAAGGGCATGTAACAAAGTATTGATGACCTTTTGTTATTGACCAAATACTTATTTTCCACCATAATTTGCAAATTCTTTAAAATCAGACAGTGATTTTCTAGATTTTTTTTTCATTTTGTCTCTCATAGCTGAGGTATACCTATGATGAAAATTACAGGCCTCTCTCATCTTTTTAAGTGGGAGAACTTGCACAATTGGTGGCTGACTAAATACTTTTTTGCCCCACTGTACATACATACATACATACATACATACATACATACATACATACATACATACATACATACATACATACATACATACATACATACATACATACATACATACATACACACATACACACATACACACATACAATGCAAACTGGCATTTAGAATATGCCCTGTTCTTTATGTTCTTTATATTGTCGACTCTATGGTGCTCTAAGGTTTGATTACTATTAATTTAGCGGACCCTTTTATCCAAAATGCCTCACAGTCAATTGAGACGCATGTCATGATCCTGAAGAAGCAGCTAGTGGTTGAGCTTCTTACTCACGGACGTGGACTTTTTGGAGTGGGAGTGGAACACCCTAGCCACTACACCGTCCCTAGGGTGTAGTGTAGTGAGTCCCTCTCTTTATCTTCACCCATTGATCCATTAGCCTCCTAGTTCTTGAGCCAGTATTTCAGGCTGACCAGGCCATCCTCTTTGTTGGTTATCTCCGTCTATAAATCCTCTGTGGTTGTTTAGGGGAACAACCACTGGAAATATGTTTTTTATTACGAGAAGAACAGAATGAAAAGCAAACATTCTCCTCCGATCTTCAAAACCTCCCTTGCCTTTCACACACACACACACACACACACACACACACACACACACACACACACACACACACACACACACACACACCACACACACACACACACACACACACACACACACACACACACACACACACACACACACACACACACACACACACTTGACCCAGCACTCTGGCATTTATGAGGCGAGAGACGTCCAAAACACCAGGACATGGAACAGGTGTTTTGAGACGATACACAGCTGGATACTGACTCGAGACACACACACACACACACACACACACACACACACACACACACACACACACACACACACACACACACACACACACACACACACACACACACACACACACACACACACACACAGAGAAAATACCCCCATGCGTTTTTGATTCACCAGAGCTTTGACCTTGACTGCACCAGTGAATGTCCCCCCAATCTACTACACCATCTTTATTCCCTATCTTACAAATAAAAGCCTTACCAAAGTACCAAAAACCTAAACTTTCCCCCTCACGAAACTGAAACGAGAGGGGACGGTTGGAATAGAGAAGAAACGCCCAGATGGAGTCTGTGATCAACACATAGTTCTAATTTTCTTACTTGTTGATATTACTACTACTTGTTTTTCTCTGGAGTGAGATTACATGTGGTTGTTCATAACTTTTTTCATAATTGAATTGTTTTCTGAGTCAGTAATGGAAGGATTTATTTCAGGGATTCTTATCTTTTGTCGTTTGTTTGGTTTTTGTAAATTGGTATTACTCATTCGTTTCGATTGCTGTGAGCCAACTGTAATAGTTTTTCTTATCTGCAATAATTGTTTCAGCAGATCTTTCATTCATAAACGATAGGCGTGTGTGCTGGGATTTATGGCTTGGTATTGTATGAAGTGATGTATTTTGAATATGAGCTTGCTCTAAGCTAAGAATATGGGCTGGACAAAGTCTCAAAACTAGAGTAATGTCCAGGTTAGATGGAACACAATCGATGTGAGCCTTAAACTGTAATCCGAGTAGGCACCTATAAAACCAATTTCAAGTAATGTAATTTTATATGGCTCTGCCACCTGAAATGGTTTCCGGCCCCTGATCTAAATCCTTGTACTACTTACTAAAGATTCTCTTGAACGCAGTGAGGCAGAGGGGGCTGTCGATGCAGATCACTGTAGCACAGCCAAAAGGAACTTGCACCTGTGTTTAGCCGAGAGGATGTTGCAGTGAGTGTCTTTTTCGCAGGAAAACGAAAGTTTGGCGAGAAACGGGTGGTTAAGGGTGGCTGCATATTATGTCAATCATTAGGTGTACAAATAAAAGCAAATCTTGAACAGCGGTTTGAAAACATTGCTCGGGGCTATTAGTGCTGCGATGGCGTTCTGCCCGGGACATGCACTAGCATGTACTTCAGTCAGTGGGACCTTCCGTTCAACATTTGAAGCACAAAATGAAAATCATCTCACGTTTAATTTGAAAACAATGGTTTGATTTGTTAATTAATTATCCATTCAACTAGGATCAGAGTTTAAAAGCACCTACATTACAAGTTGGACAACTCTTGGAGATTATATCATGGACAACAACAGCCTCACAGCCCAGAGCTGTTCTTCCTGCTTCCTTATCATCCAGACCGGTCGTTAATACTCCTCTGGAATTTCACACTGCCAAACTTCCCAAGTGAAGTCAGGTGTGTGTGTGTTGTGCACATACATGTCAAACTCCTGCCTCATGTGTGTGGGACTGGGTTGGCATACTATTTGTGCTTGTGCTGTGTGTGTGTGTGTGTGTGTGTGTGTGTGTGTGTGTGTGTGTGTGTGTGTGTGTGTGTGTGTGTGTGTGTGTGTGTGTGTGTGTGTGTGTGTGTGTGTGTGTGTGTGTGTGTACTACTAAGAAATGAGCGATTAACATTATTATCCTAGTATAAGATGACATGCCACAGTGCACTACTGTCTGTCTGTCTGTCTGTCTGTCTGTCTGTCTGTCTGTCTGTCTGTCTGTCTGTCTGTCTGTGTGCACGTGCGTGTCTGTCTGTGTGTGGGATGCTTTAAATGGCTTGTTTTAATTGTACCTGCTGTGTCACAGAGGTGCAGCCTCTCTCCTTCCAACTCCTTCCCGTTCTTGGCACCAATAAAACCCCCCAGCCCAGTCTTTCCACTGCCAACGTGTCCGCTGCCGCTCGGTGCGCTTGTGCCCTGGAGGGCAGTGTGGAGGGGGGCAGCTCTAATCTCTGAGGCGTGGACAGATAGCGCTTTATTGGCAGGGCTCGCACAGCTTATTGAGCCAGGTGGGCAGGGTGACGTAATCACCGAAACCCATCTCACTGTGTTCAGGACAGTTTATTTTAAATTACGTCAAATAACAGACAGGTCACATTCAGCCTTTATCAAATTATTATACACATGGAATATTTGTGCAATTATTTAAAATGAAAGATCTTTCCATGGGCATCTGGGTGGTATTTGTGACCATTGCTATATATTGGCAAGTCATTCCAATATATGGAATGTGGGTTTCTGCAATTTGTGACTCCCAAGAGTAATTCTTAGACAAACCCTAACTGTTTAGAAGTTCAAAGTGTCTTTAGGAGCTCATTCTGAAGCCCGCCAGCCATCTGTACCTGTAGTGCGGAGAGAGGCTGTCTTTAGAGGCTTTAACAAAAGGCCAGGGGCTCCCCTTCGGGTTAAATATTTATCAGGGGACTCAAGAGAACCACTGCACACAGCGGACCCCCCTCCCACCACCTCACCGTTACCGTGGTAACCGTCGTTTCTCCTCCATGTTTAATTTCTGCTAATGCTTTAGACAGTTGTTTATCTTTTTTTTTAGACCAGCGGTTTTCAATGTGCCACATCCTGTTCGGTGTAAAGCAGGACGTTCACTCTGGGACATCAACAAACCCTCAAACTCAGAGGAAAATGAGGGGACGTACTTCAAAGCTCTGTGACCCCAAGGTTCGACATAGCCAAGGGTTCGGAGGATTCACTTCTTCCTCCACGTGGAGTGGAAGACCCGCCCCTAGTTTGATAAAAAAAACAACGTGTTTAGGAGTCGCTACGGTTACAACACATGGGTTTTATGGATTTGTTTTGGCTGTTTATTGAACACACTCATAACCTGAATGCTGCCTTTATGTTCATTACACGTTCATGACTGTTGTTTTGTAGAAAGCTGATAACAGGGAGTGAGCTGGCACGCACGTGGAGATTGTATTCTCTTCTGGACTGTTGCTAGCTGTAGCTAACCTACGCTCACTGTCTTGCACACATGCACGTAGACACACACACACACACACACACACACACACACACACACACACACACACACACACACACACACACACACACACACACACACACACACACACACACACACACACACACACACACACACACACACACACACAATACAACCCATAACACAACCATATTTCTGAAGTCTTAATATCAAAGTAAAACAGAACACACTCCATGTATAATCTGTGTAAAGCAGGCTTATTGGGACCCATCAGACTTAAAGGCCTCAGCTGGCTTTGTGTTGAGGCTGGCTCTCCTTACCGGATCAGGATTCAGGTGCCCTCGACCGGTGACTCTGCTTAAGAGACTTCTTAAAGGAGATCCAGGGAAAGTGAGAAGAGCTAATTGTCTGTGGACGTTCACGGTTTAATGAGGACAGTAGGGTCTGCCTCGGGTTACCCCCTACCTCGGATCGGTCAGAACCTCAGCAGGCCTCTCCTGCTGCTGCTGGTCAGGTTGCAGCCCGTTGTACCTTAAGGCTTTCTCTCAGCGACCTGATGGATATCGGCGTACCGCTTGGATTAGGTTCCCCACAAGTGCCTCCTCGCTTAATGTCGGATCACCGTCGGGCATCAGAGCAAGGGTGGGCTGTTTGAGGGTTTGACTTCTTGGTTTTGTGTTTTACTAATACAGAGACGGGCGGAAAAACGATGCATTTCTCTGGAGCGCCGTTTGGCCGATCTAGAAGAGCGTGTTTCCTTTCTATAACAACCTGGGCATCCTCTGTAACACAGGTGCTCTCTATTGACTCTGCACCTCGATTGATTATGCTCACCAGTGTTCTATGAAAAACACTTTATAGGACACCGGGTGAGACTCAATTCCGGTTGGATCATTTTGGTCCTTCTAAAAAATGTGTACAACAAACTCTGTACTGTACACCACAAACACAGACTACATTACCGTAGTCTGGGAGCAAAGTGCGGCTAATGGCCGCCATGGTTTTGGCTAGACTAATTACCTCGTCAATGAAATGATCAGATCTGGCCTTATATGGGCAGAACGGAAACCATTCTAATGGCCTTTATTCTAGAAACATGCTAGCAGCACTCCACTAGACACCAAATGGAAAAAAATAAGTATTTAAATTAGAATATTCTGAATTCCGAGCTAGCTCCATGAGAACGACACATATCAGCAACAACAAGCCTTTAAAACCCTGACGTTGACTAGCTCACCCCATTAATCTCTCCCCTCGAGCTCTGTCCACCTACATGGTCAATAAGGGAACAGCCCAGTCAATACAGCCCAGCCAAGGTTACTGAGCCTGTAAAGCGACACAGCACAAACAAACACACTTAACTGCTGTGTGTGTGTGTGTGGTGTGTGTGTGTGTGTGTGTGGTGTGTGGTGTGTGTGTGGTTGTGTGTGTGTTGTGTGTGTGTGTGTGTGTGTGTGTGTGTGTGTGTGTGTGTGTGTGTGTGTGTGTGTGGGTTGGGGAGGTGGGTCTGTGTTTTCAATTAAACTAAACAGAGATGAACTCTTCCTGCCCGGCTCGTATCTTCAACGAGACGCACAGTCGCACGCTGGAAAAAAAGAGCGCTGAGTGTTATGAACCTAAAACCATTCCTCTTAATCTCTGACGTACACCGGAGGTGCCAGGATATAACTTTGAGCTCGGCTCCAGACCCTAGCAGCGCACTCACAGGATCATCCATTGCCTCTTCTCCAACCCAGCACGCACTCACAGGATCATCCATTGCCATTCTTACGTTCAACGAAACAAGACCCAAAATCTTCCGGCTTGTGGCGCGCAACCGGATTTCTGAACGAGCGACCAATCTCTCTGCTCCTTCTGGAATGTCCACCCACCAGCCCGCCGCTGCCCCCGCCCTTTGTGATGGCAACATTTCCAGTTGAAGGCCACATTCTTAAAGATGCAGAGTTAATAGCTCAACCATTACATCCTCTATTGGGATATAACAGGAGGACACACATGCTGCTGTGATCATGTTGTGTGTCCACTGTGTCTCACGAAGCTACATGTCTTAGTTTGTCTAGCAAGCTAGCTACAGCTCTATTGTCTACGGCTCCCACTAGATCTTGCTTGAGGATAGCGGCGAGAGGATTACTCATAAACGGACCCACATGGTGACGTCACTTATCTAGCCAGTAGCCACCACCATGACCAACCCACCCAGACTGTGAGAAGTAACCCGGTGACCCTGAAACCCGACCCGCCTCTCGCGTCGATGCTCTCTTTATCTACAATAAACGCAGGTCGGGTCCTGTTAGATTGCCACGGTTCACCGAGATGGCGGCTGAATCACGTAGCCGTGAATCAGCCGCCCGTCAGACGCTTGGCAGCTGAAGGCCTCTTTGTTAGCATTGTGTTCAGTCTGTCTGCCAAGCAGCAGGCAGGCAGGGAGGAGACCATGGCCTTGAGGAGAGGATTCCCAGGCTGGGCGAGGCCGGGGGAGGACAGCTGGGCCCCAGTCAGAGAGATGTCCGTCACCGGCGGGTTACGGACAGCATTGGAGCCCCCCGTCCCCCCCCTCCCCCGGGGGGGGGAGGGGGGGGAGATGCTGGTTGAGATGTCGGCCTGTGATGATGTGTCTGGATGAGGGCGTGAGTCGCTGACCCGGATGACTGGACAAAATGTGTTGTGGAGATGGATGGACAGACAGACAGTGGCAGACAGTGATGCACACAGCTGAGCAGACATACCCGTCCCGTACACACAAATGAGCACACAAACAGCTGCAAAAATACACACACACACACACACACACACACATACACATACACATATACACACACACGCCTCACATTAAGGAGATTATCACAATGCCAATTGATAAATAGTGCAGAACACACATTTATGCAATGAATGATTATATAAATAGTCCTGTTACTATGACTACTATACTGTAGTATGCATGAATAATCATAGATGTACTACAAATGCAAAGTGCATCACAGCACACATGCCGTGGGTAGCATTTCTAATTATCGCCTGGTATCGCCTGTTGTGGCTCTCTTCCTCCCCCCCTCCTCCTCCTCCCCCTCCTCCCCTTCCTCCCTCCTCCTCCTCCTCCTCTCCTCCTCCTCCCCCCTCCTCCCTCCTCCTCCTCCTCCCTCTTCCCTCTTCCTCTCCTCCTCCTCCCCCTCCTCTCCTCCTCCTCCCTCTCCCCCTCCTCCTCCTCCTCCTCCTCCTCCTCCTCCTCCTCTCCTCCTCCTCCTCCTCCTCCTCTCCTCCCTCCTCCTTCCTCCTCCTCCTCCTCCTCCCTCCTCTTCCTCTTCCTCCTCCTCCCCCTCTCTCCTCCTCCCCCTCCTCTCTCCTCCTCCTCCTCCTCCTCCTCCCCCTCCCTTCCTCCTCCTCCTCCTCCTCCCTCCTTCTCTCCTCCTCCTCCTCCTCCTCCTCCTCCCTTCCCCCTCCTCCTCTCCCCCTCCTCCTCCTCCCGCTCCTCGTCGTGTTTGTTCTCCTCCTTGCGCCGCCAGCCAGCAGGGTGGGCCGTGACGCCCCCGCTCCCATCTGTCTGGGAGAGTCTGAACCAGGAAATGGACTTGGAGCGCGTCCAGCCCGCCCGGCGGAGCGACTCCCTCCGCCGGGCCTCTGGCTCTCCGGCGCCCCGGGTCTTTGTTTGGTTAGACGCTAGAATGTTCCGCACGCCGCTGGTTAATGTTCATTGTCTTCGGGTTATTAATTAGGGCGCTCCTCATCAAGCGCTGATTAATTAGTGCGTCTTACTGAACGTTGGTTAAATTTCTCGTTGTTTAATTAAGGCAGGGGGTTAAATACCCACGTGACGACTCGCGGATGAACACAGACCCAAAAAAACACACTAATTAAATCTTTTGACAATGGCATCGAGGAGCCAAGAGCCTTCCTATTGGGAGAGGTTGTGACGCATCGAGATCAGACCGGTTTGAACCGGCGTTTGTTCCATCGATGTCTTTCTGGCCATTAAGACCTCATCCTCCGCATCGCTAATGTACTTAAGGAAGGGCCTTCTAAAAGGGTCTCTGCTCCCTCAGCAAAGTGTACTCTGAGATATCAGCCGATTTTTTCGTTCTTTTGAGCCATAACGACGGTGACTGTTGGATGCCCAACAACATTCCCCCCTCAGCCCTCACTTCCTCTAAAAAGGTGTCAACTCACCATCTGCTCTGTGGGTTTGAGTCAGTGTGTCTGCTCTGCGTGTGTGTGCACCGTGTGTGTGTGTGTGTGTGTGTGTGTGTGTGTGTGTGTGTGTGTGTGTGTGTGTGTGTGTGTGTGTGTGTGTGTGTGTGTGTGTGTGTGTGTGTGTGTGTGTGTGTGTGTGTGTGTGTTCCTCAGGCAATACGGGTCAGAAATATCTTACATCTATCGGCCTCTCTGTCTGTCACTAAATCAAATATGGAGTAAGAAGCGTCAACGCTTTTGTTGCTCAGTGACACTAGAGTGCAGCCACTCCCGTGTGTGTGTGTGTGTGTGTGTGTGTGTGTGTGTGTGTGTGTGTGTGTGTGTGTGTGTGTGTGTGTGTGTGTGTGTGTGTTTGTGTGTGTGTGTGTGTGTGTGTGTGAATAAACTGTATGGAGCTGCTGGGTCAACAGGAAACATGATTATGTGGGAACCAGGCCAAGAAGGAGGAAGAGAAACTAACACGCACACAAACGCACACACACACACACACACACACACACACACAGACACACACACACACAGACACAGCACACAGACACACACACACACACACACACACACACACACACACACACACACACACACACACACACACACACACACACGAGGTTGTCCTCCATCCCTCCGTTATCTACAGAGATCCGTTACCCGTACAGGATAACACTATAAACCACTTGTGACATCACAAGTGGTAGAATATCTGTCGGTTATACCACCCAAGTTCTTTATCGATATGTCTGCCGTGCGTCTTCGTTGACACTCCCACTGATGATGCCAAACTTGTGATGTCACAAGTGGATAATTACAAATCACCCTGATAGCTGCTACAGTGTTTTGTTTAACAGTGTTGTTTAGCCTCTGCTATATGCTGAGATACATTTATATACAGTACACACACAGACGTTGTCTGTTGATGAGAGTCCGATGATGGATCCACACTCATTAGATAATAACAACGGACAGGTTCTGCTCTGTGAGCTTGGATTGGTCCGTTGCATGCCACATCTTGCGATGTGCTCTTCATAAGGTGTTGCAGTGCATACATTATCACTATAAAAAAACTGAAACCGTGTGTGTGTGTGGATGAGTGTGTGTGTTGTGTGTGTGTGTGTGTGTGTGTGTGTGTGTGTGTGTGTGTGTGTGTGTGTGTGTGTGTGTGTGTGTGTGTGTGTGTGTGTGTGTGTGTGTGTGTGTGTGTGTGTGTGTGTGTGTGTGTGTGTGTGTGTGTGTGTGGGTTGATTCCGTCATTGTGTTTTAAAGAGAAAGAGACGACTGAGTTTATGGATGAGAGTCCACCCTAGAGAGGCTGTTGCTAAGCAACACAATAAATACAGAGGTGAAACTGAAAAATGAGTATCGGAAAATTGCTCTGATCTGGCAGTACTTGAGTGTGAACTTATTGCCTAAACAATATCATAAATGGATTAGTGCAGTCTGTTGACCTATGAGTGTCTCTCTCACAATCTCTCTCTGTGTCCCTGTCTCTCTCTGTGTCCCTGTCTCTCTCTGTGTCCCTGTCTCTCTCTGTGTCCCTGTCTCTCTCTGTGTCCCTGTCTCTCTCTGTGTCCCTGTCTCTCTCTGTGTCCCGGTCTCTCTCCCTCTCTCTCCAGCAATCAAGGTGAACTGCCATGGGTCGTGTGGGATTTCCAACAAGCTGAACGACACATCATGGGCGCTTTCCGAGCAGTACTTCAACAGTACCCTGTCTGTCGCCGACAAAGGTAGGAGGTGTCCGTCTGTCTGTCCTCGGTTCCCCTCTTGTCCTCTTTCCCCCCTCTCTCCCTCTGTTTTCCATTCTCCTCTCTTGTCTTTTTCAATTGTGGGTTATTTTGGGTGTGAGACTCATGACTTGAAAACATTTCCCAGTTTCACAGCACAATATCAATTGGGGTCATGCACGGGGGAAACATCGCACCTCGTGGGAACACAGACACACTAGTGGCTGTATGGTTTCATACCCCAAGGGGGATGAGATTCACACTCACCCCTGTGAACATGACCTCAAACACACTCTGGTTTATCACCAGATGTGACGTTGCTTAAGCCTTCGACCATCCGTTTCAAAAACTGTCTGGAGCCTTCTGGTTGGTTCAGGCCACAAGCAGAGAGGACTGAGAAGCTGCACTACATCGGGGACACATCTGGGTGTGGACACTCCCACTTGTGATGACACGAGCGCCCTCGTTTAAATCAAGATGGCTTGTAATGACTCATCGCCCTCACAGCCGGCGGCATTCATTTTGTCTAAATACGGGGGCGTCTCCCCCGTCGATCATGTGACCCTGATCAATTCAATCACCTGATTGGCCCACTTCACGATCTGCAAGAATCTGCAGGAACCGCAGCATTGCGTTTCACCTTCTATGGGGGGGGTAATGGCAGCAGCAGCAGCCGGTCCGTGCAAACCTAAGCCCTAATCACCCAGAAAATACTCCCTCCCCCCCCACCCTCTCCTCCCCATCGTGGAAGAGAGACAGAGTCTGGCCCTCTGCCAGCTCTCGCCAGCGGTTGGTCAGCATTCAACAGTCACCGATGAACAAGCGGGTAGAAATGTGACAGGGCCGAGTCAGGGAGAGGAGCGAAACCCAACCGCAGGGATAGAACCCACGGAGAGTCAAAGCACGTTAGAAAGAGTCGCCTACATGTGGTAACCAGAGGTAAACATAGAGGGAAGTTACAAACACTGACGGGAACGAAACCAACCGACCACAATGGGTAGAAAGATCCTGTAACAAGATCACAGGGATAGAATCACCTCATTTCACAGACGGTGATTTCACACACACACACACGCAATGTCTGCAAACGCAAGCTTCCTCTTCTTCCTGTGTGTCTGTGTGTGGTTTTGAATGATCAAATGTGACAGGCATGCATGAAAGTTTCTGTTAAAAGTGCACTGAGGGCAGGATGGGAGGGAAGTCAGCGGTGACGACTGGAGCGTGAAAGCCGGAGCGCTCGAACCGTGACAAGATAACCGGTTTTGTTGTGTTATGACTACTGTGTTCCTAATCCTTTTCCACAGCACTGCCACAAAGTTGACACACAGAGAGATGTGTCGTAATCATTCCACACAGCACCATCAAACTGACGGGTTGTCAATTAAACCGTCATTGTTTGATTACCTGATGTGAGAATGCAGTAGGTGCAGATTTGTAGACGGAGAGAGCTTTATTGTGAGTGATGATGACGTAGACATTATTGCGTGGGGTGTGTTCCTAATGGGCTTCTTGCGTAGTGCTTTGAAGAGTGGATGAAATAAAATCAATAAAAATGCTTTGCATTTAAATAATTTAGTATCGGTATTCAATCGTATTTATTTTGCAGCCTTGCTTATTTTTTTAGAAAACTGAAAAATAAAGCGGGCCCATCTGAAGTTGTGTTTGAGAGTTGCACACTTTTAATACATCTAATAACAACGTTTGCCATAATCCATGCAATCCAAAATACATTCACGTTGCTTCGTTACGATCCTTATTCACTAATGGAGTCGTTTGGTTGACTGTTCCCTGAACTGTTCAATTAGTCTATGGTGTCAAGATTGATGTCATAACCCATGTTTTTTTTTATGAGCAAAATTACAGTTTTCATGACGTTACAGTTCTTTATGACATCGTCACATTACATGATGACGGCCCAATGGCCCGTGACATCAAACTAGATCATGACATCGTCACAGTACATGATGACAGCACACTGGCCCGTGACACAACACTAGATAATGACATCGTCACAGTACATGATGACAGCACACTGCCCCGTGACACAACACTAGATAATGACATCGTCACAGTACATGATGACAGCACACTGGCCCGTGACACAACACTAGATAATGACATCGTCACAGTACATGATGACAGCACACTGCCCCGTGACACAACACTAGATAATGACATCGTCACAGTACATTGTCTACATTGTCTCTCCCCTCCCCATCTCTGCATGGAACATGCTCTTGTCAATGATGATTAATTATTTCACTCAATCACCTTGAATAATTAAAAATGTAAATCTCATGAGGTCAGACTTTAACAAAGTCTTCCTCTGAAAGGTCAAGTTAATTAATTTACTCTTTTGATCAAAGTCACTAATCTACAGACTATCGTTGATATTTAATCAACCACGTAGACCTCTCTCTATGTACACACACACACACACACACACACACACACACACACACACACACACACACACACACACACACACACACACACACACACACATATACACACACACACAGACACAGACACAGACACACACACACACACACACACACACACACACACACACACACACACACACACACACACACACACACACACACACAGTGTGAAGGACCTTTTGATGACGGATTATGAAGAACGACAACAAACTATTTTAACAATACAACATCCAACACACAATAATACTCATCATATTCCATAAAAAATAAAATAAAAAGGGTTACTTCAATGGACTAAAGAGGGATACACACATCAGAGAAGGAGCATGTTACTGAGAGAGAGTCGGACTGGGCAGGGGAGGTGCACTCTGGCTCTGCTCGATGGCTGCCGGCCACCCTCCGAGTCTACATCTTGTAAGTCATTGATTAACTCTGCTGGGAAGTGGCTTCTCCTGGTCCAGCTGCGGCCGTTTGAGCGCAGAGAGCGACTGCTTGGGTCGTATCAGCCATGCTGCGACTGGCCCACAGTACACATCCAGGCAGAACCTCCCTCTTGTAATGTCACCAGCGGATAGGAAGCCTGTGGAGGAAGAGACGGGATATCCAGCAGAGGTTATAATGAAGATCCATCCTTGTATATTCATCCCTGCATTCAGATGCAGTATATATTTAAAATGCTCCATTTTAATCAAATTATCTTGGTCTCTATAGGACCGAGATCATTTATTTGGCCAGGATTAGGGGTTACATTTTCACTGGCTGATATCCTTGTTAAAATTGTAATCACTCACAGCTTGTTAATCCTTGGATAAAAGCCACCACCAAACTACCTTTATCATGATATATTATTTGTCCTAACGTGAAGCTGAGCCTCTCAGGCATCATCCGTCTGCCTCATCACCATCCACGACCCTCTTCCTCTCCATCAGGCCGGTACAACCCCCCCCCCACCCCCCAATCCCATCATCACTTCACACAATAACTGGCCAGACTTCGTGAGGCAGGAGCTGTTCTTCTGCTCTGGCTACGTTGCCTAGCAACAGCATGGCGGTGTGGTCCCTCATCCGGAGGGTCGTTCATCACATCCTCCTCCTCTGTAGTGAGCCACCCCCCCACCGCACACTGCAGACCCCTCGTTCTCCAGGCTGCACCTTGGCCCCACCTGCTCTGTAGATCATAAGGACCCCCCCCCAGCCAGCTCCACACCCCATGAGACCCAGCCAATGGACGGTTACCTGTTGGCTTAGCAATGCTGGGGGCTATGGTTTATATTTTCTCCCCGTAAATATACACATTGAAATGTATTTTATGTTGATATAATGTAAGGTAACATTACCTACAGTAATTTGTCATAATTTAACACAAATGTCACGTAATGAAACGTAAAGGTAAAAATGTAATGTAACACAATGCAACGTAAAATGAAGCAAAATAGCAGAACGTAATGTATGGAACATAATCGGACACAATGTACCAGTGAAATGCAACGTAACATAATAGAACTTACGAAACACAACATAACGTTACACAGCATGAGACTGTTGACAACATATCACCGTGCAATGTACGTTTCTCAGTGAACAACACGGGGGGAACGCTGAGGGTAATGCACTCGGCAAACCTCGATAGACGTTAGATGAAAACGACCCCTGGAACGCCTTTCATTGCGTAACCCAGGTAACCGCGGTACACTGGGAATGCGGATGGTGTTGATACCGTTGACAGGGCTGGGGTATGGTTCAGCCGGAGGGCAGTGTTTGAACAGGGTAACCTCATCCTGCAGAGCCCACAAGAGGCCCGCACCCACGGGGCGGCCGCTCTCTCAGCGGCTAGCCTTTGAGTGTGAAGTTTAAATAAACAGCAACACGTGTATTTACACTGGCTCTGGCACGCGCGGCGCCACACACACACACACACACACACACACACACAACACACACACACACACCACACACACACACACACACACACACACACACACACACACACACACACACACACACACACACACACACACACCACACACACACACAGAGACACAGAGACAGAGAAACAGGCTGAGTGGCTCAACCCGCTGCTGCACTGACCACGTCAACAACACACCTTGTTGTGGTCACAGGTTTGATTCCCGCTTGGTCTCATTCCTTTCTCTTTTCTTGCTCTAACTTTCCTCACGCTCTCTTCATTCTGAAGCCCATAACGATCTGCAGAGTGTTACACAAACAGACATTTCAAGCTTTTGCCATTGTTTAAAAGATAGATTTTTTATCTGTGAAAATCCTGTCCCCAAACCACAGAGCCAGAAACAATATCCTTCACCTCTCACTGTAAATAGAGAAAACAAACAATGAAAGGTTAAGAAGTGACAATCCCCACCACAAATAGATACCCTGCAAGGGTTTCCTGTTTTTTTGAAGGATACGTCTCTATTCATGAAATACAAACACCCAGTGTGTGACAGCGTGTGTGTGTTTTGTGTTTCCCGACAGGAACGCTGACCGCAGGAGAGCACAGCTTCCCGTTCCAGTTTGCCATCCCAGGTATGACCTCATCATGTTTACCCTGTGGGAGGGCCGCTGCTCACACACACACACACACACCCCTCACTGTTCCATGACCGTGCATCTGTACACACGCTGATAACCCAATAAGACGGCCTGTTATTAATAGGTCCGTCCAGGTCTTATTTCCTGTGGAAGAGGCCATCGCCACGGTAACAGAGCCAATGCAAGACTCTGAGCTGTTGTTGCTATACGACAATGAAGGGGGGGAAAAAAGGACTCGCGTAACCACGCCCAGTTAGACTGGTTCACATTAAACCAGTAAAGTGCTAGATGTAACGATACTATCAGTATCAAAATAAGAACACTTCTTTTGTCTTCATGACCTCGTATGAACCTTTTAGTTAAGCTTGTGGTTAATTATTTCCTGGTAGTATCCTCCGAATGAATAAGGAATACACTAATACTCATTGGAATGTTATTTGGAAAATAGTTCTGCACAAAGTCCAAGATAATTATTCCATGAGTAAAGGAAGTGTCTCAATATTCTAATTAAGCTGGCGTTAAAGTACCCTTGTACCGTCCATCGCAGGTGAAACTACAGGAAGTCCTTTATTAACTTAACCTTTATTAACTGACGACAGCTGGAGCCGCTCTAGGCGCAAAGATAGTCTAATGGTCAGGGTGTTCAACTCCCACCCCA
The DNA here is from genome assembly GCA_900291075.1 of Melanogrammus aeglefinus. Classification (NCBI taxonomy): domain Eukaryota; kingdom Metazoa; phylum Chordata; class Actinopteri; order Gadiformes; family Gadidae; genus Melanogrammus; species Melanogrammus aeglefinus. The sequence goes on along the minus strand of OLKM01000636.1, from coordinate 72,108 downwards.
AAGGTCCTGGCTTCAATGTCCTCAGCCTCATCTCTTGGGGTCCGTGATCTAGATACCCAACTTCTTCCTGCTCCTGAATGACATATATATCGACATAAGCATTAGTATAATGATTAACTTATTTTCTTGTTGAGGCCCACTTCAGAAACTCACAACACAGGAAAGTGTCCGCTGCTCTCAAGCAATTAACCTCTGGGCTATTTTATGTTATGTTAGCCTAAATCATGTCAAATAGTAGTGCTGAATATACCCACACCTCTTTACGATGAGTGTGATAAGCACAGCAATTCCCCAAAACCCCCCCCCCCCTCCATCCTTCCTTCCTTGGTCTCTGTTCTTGAGGTGTTTCTGATATGAGGCAGGGATCAGGATTAGAAACGTGTGTTAAAAATGTCCTATCTCAAACCCCCCCCCACCCCACCCCAAGTCAATGTTTCCAGAACCAAGTAATGGTTTCGTGGTGTAAGCCCAGACATGCTGCCAGGTGTTTGCACAGGGCAAGGGAAGTGTGATGCCTACCTAAAAGGTATTTAAGCAGTGTGTACCAACATGTAATGCCACACCGTTTTGGCCCAGTGCTAGACAATATGTGTGTTTGCTTTGCAGCTTAAAGTACACAAGGCCTTTCTGGGACAACGTGGTGTGCACAGCTTGTGGGAACTAGTCAAACCAAACCAAACAATGTACCAATGAATCAATCCTTAGTATTATCAGGATATTTGCTTTGGGTCAATAATCCAAGGCCCTCCTTCACAGGCTGCTTTTCCTATTTTAAAGTTCAATAAGACGTGAGAGGGAGAGCTAGGAGGGGGAGATTACTTGAAGATGCCCCTAATGTTTTGTCAATATTCTTCTTTAAAATGTCCTCCCCGTTGCACTGGTCTCTTCGAGAGAAATTGATCCAACATCACTATAGTGGAACGATGCTGTCAGACATTGGGACATCACAGTAGTTTCCCAAATGATTTTATCCGTTGAGAAAAGGACAACTTAAGGATGCATTCAAAAAGGATGCATTTAGTATAGGTTGAGTCATTGATGCATCGAGATTGCATTTATGATTCCTTTAGCATACATTAGAGAGATTTAATTTATATTTTGGATACATTTACAAAAAGTTTAGGTCACTTTTAGGATATATGTAGAGGATATATTTACGTTACATTTAGGATATGTTTATCTGTTCAAAATACTTATACTATACTATACTTATACATATAGCATATATTTCGTGATACATTTAGCACAACTTCAGTGTACATTTAAGGTGGACTGTAGGATACCAATAGCCTGATCCCCAGCATTCTGGGAGTGTTCCTGGTGGCAGGAGACTGCGGCAGACTGCAGTGTGCGCTGCGTGCTGCGCCGGTCTCTAGACTGGGGGACAGGGAGCGTCCTCTATACAGAGAGAGAGAGGATGGAGCTAGGCGTTGTCTGATAGGACTGGGCAGCGCTGGAAGCCTGGCCAGATAAGGACGATCAGATAACCGGGGGGGTAGTGCTCTGGATTTAGGCCAGCCAGCACCAGGAAAGGAGAGAGGAAACGCTTTGTGTGATGCCTGTGTTATCTGCTGTGGTTTTCCTGCATCAGGTCTCGCTGTTAGACTTGTTGTATACAGTGCAATGCTTTGGAGTCATGCAGCGGGTGTACAATGGTAGATCTTAACCGTCAGGAGAGTGGGAAATGCCAGGGTTTCTTCATCACACACGGCTAGTTACATGCTAGACAGCTAAACACGCTTATTCATTGAATCATGATTGAACAAATAAAAAAGCTTTATGCAGTTCTCAGGCTTAGCTCGCAGATGGGAGAGAGGCACCGGCAGCACTATAGTGCTTCAGTTTATTGTCTCTCTGCACGCTCTCACTCTCTCTAGCTCTAAACGTCTCTCGTCATGCAGGCTAATCCTCTGGGGCATAAGTCGGATCACAACACCAGCCCGATCTCTGTTAAAATAGGAATTAATTGTCCAAAGACAACGTCAAATATCACAAGGGTTCAGATGGGTAAAACCAGGAACGGTGTTACACACTCGGTGGTATTTAACCATCCACTGCGTCCACTGGTCTTCAGTGAGCTGTTTCTTCATGTCATGACCCAGATCATGGAAGGACACGCACGAGGCGCATGGGTTTGGCAGCGGGACTAGAAGCTAGGAACTTGAATCATCTAGAACCAACTCAAACTGTTTTTGTGCCGTTCACAACATGTCAGTGGAATGGCCGCAACGCTCTGAGTACTATTACCTCAAATGAAATCACAAACAGGGATTATGACCATCCCTCCCTGTTTAGTCTCACCCTGTGGCTTGTTTTATACCTGGAATGGGGCCTTTTATGGGCAAATTAGAATGATGATCCACTATAACGCTAAGCATCCCACTCTGTCTCGAATCAAATCAAAACTATTCCATTCTGAACAAAGTCGATATTTAAATGATCAAATTGAATAGGATCTTATGCAATTTAATTCAATTTTCTCTGCAGTACAGTTATCTAATCTTTTGCTGTGCTCTACTCTACTTTAATATATTTATAAATTCTCTGCTATCTATTTTCCAGCCGCGGTACCGACATCATTCGAAGGCCCCTTCGGGAAGATTGTTTACCGCATAAAAGCGTTCATCGACACGCCTCGCTTTTCAAAGGACTACACAGCCCAGAAACCCTTCTACCTGCTCAATCTGCTCAACCTTAACCAAGTCCCAGACATTGAGGTAAGGGCTTTGTGGTTAATGTAGATAATGTATTGAGGATCTCTCCGCCTCTCGTGTCAACAGAACTAGCCGTGTTCTTTTTTGGTCAAATCTATAAAGATGATTTAAAAATCAAATATTTGAAAATATAAGAAAAAAAAATCAGAAGGGAGCACTTCCGATAGATTACACAGGATGCTTAAAGTCTTCCAAGGTAAATGAGGCGACAGCTCCATCCTTCCCTTTTCATACTGATCTTTTATTTAGCCAGACCCGCTTTACAAAGCTGTGTCCTCATTCACTCACACTAGGATCCCCTTTATACTCATTGCTCTGTGAATACCTTTTTATAACCGGCTTCCTGATCAAAGCTGTGGAGTTTAGCCTTCTTTTGCGACGTGACTCAGGAACGGCGAGGAGACAAGAGGAGAGGGGAGAGCTTGGGAGGGGAGGGGAGGGCTGGACAGGAGGAGGGCGAGGAGATCAGAGGAGAATCTCCTTCACACTAATCGAAACCATTTATGGGGCCAGTCATTATCAAGATGGCAACTTATTGGATTCCGGCAATCAACCAACTGTAATTCATTCTTTCCCTCGCTTCAATCTAATTGAAACTCTACCCCTTCATCCACTCTCCCATTCTTCCCCCTCATCCACACACACTCCGATATCACATGGCTCCTGAACATAAGAACACTGAATATGATTGAACCTCATGTTCCAGAGTGACACTTGGGCCCCAGGGTATCAACCTCACTCCCAGCGCCGGGGTTGCAGTTCACACAACTGTGATTGACAGGCACAAAGGTGTCCTGGAATCCAGGAAGAGATGCCCTGATTGGTCAGGAGACGGATGTGGTCTAAAATCGAAATGTTCTGATATAGAGACAGTTGGGTCAACTCCAAACTGATTGCTGAGGAATGACTTGGCCATTTCTAACAGATTACACTCCAGTAATAGCTCTTCAATCGAACATGCAGCATCTTTAACCAAACAGCAAACAGTGACCACGTCATGCTTTCCCCCAGCAACCCAACCATGCGGTGACCACCAAGAAGTTCACCTACCTGCTGGTCAAGACCGGGACGGTGATGCTGAGGGCGTGCAGCGACCTGCGGGGCTACACCCCCGGCCAGGTGGTCCGACTGGCCACCGAGATACACAACAAGTCTGGGAAGGACACGGGCTCCGTGTTGGCCAGCCTCATACAGGTAACTATCATACAGGGCTTCCTATTGGCCAGCCTCATACAGGTAACTATCATACAGGGCTTCCTATTGGCCAGCCTCATACAGGTAACTATCATACAGGGCTTCCTATTGGCCAGCCTCATACAGGTAACTATCATACAGGGCTTCCTATTGGCCAGCCTCATACAGGTAACTATCATACAGGGCTTCCTATTGGCCAGCCTCATACAGGTAACTATCATACAGGGCTTCCTATTGGCCAGCCTCGTACAGGTAGCTATCATACAGGGCTTCCTATTGGCCAGCTCATACAGGTAACTATCATACAGGGCTTCCTATTGGCCAGCCTCATACAGGTAACTATCATACAGGGCTTCCTATTGGCCAGCCTCATACAGGTAACTATCATACAGGGCTTCCTATTGGCCAGCCTCATAAGGGTAACTATCATACAGGGCTTCCTATTGGCCAGCCTCATAAGGGTAGCTATCATACAGGGCTTCCTATTGGCCAGCCTCATAAGGGTAACTATCAAATGGTGTTCCCTATTTTTGCAGACTCTCAATTCACCAATCAGTAATCACCAACATCTTGATGGAGATTGCCTTTGATTGGGTGGACATGTACACCACAGTGCTCTGAAACCATGTGGCTATGTTGCTATGTTTATATTGCAGGCTGCCGGTTTTGTTTCCTACATGCTGAGCTTGGCTGAGCATGTAAAGGGCTTAATAAAGCCACGCCATGGACACTGGCGGTGGTTCTAGCCAATTGGCTGAAGTCACATGATCTACACCCAAATTAATAGCAGAAGGATGTGCATTTATGAATGAATGAGTGCATTAACTCATTTGTAAGAATACATTTACATACATATTTATATTTGGATTTTAATCATTTGCTTTGTTTTGTTTTAAAATGTTAAAAATCGAACGTATCATGGTATCCACGTATGTGAACTGCACCACCTTCAGAGTTCACCTCCTAGACTCTGTATAGCCACCCCCTCCCACCCCTACTACCTATTGTATGTTGCACGTCCTGGCACTTAACGTACGCACTTATTGTACGTTTTGTAGCATCTTATCCTATCTCTCTCTGTTATGTTCAGGGAATGGGTTAGCCTAGCGATTGTACCGTCTGCAATATATTGTTACACTTTCTTCTGACTAATGTACTTATTGAAGCTTGCGATAAAAGCGTCTGCTAAATACCCTAAATGTACATTTAAATGTCATGCGTGTGTTTCTGCAGAAAGTGACGTACCGGACGAAGCGGCCTCTGTACGACCTGCGGACCATCGCGGAGGTGGAGGGGGCGGGGGTGAAGGCAGGGAAACACGCCGAGTGGCGGGAGCAGATCATCGTCCCCCCCCTACCCCAGTCAGCGCTGGCCTGCTGCGGCCTCATAGAGGTGGATTACTTCATCCAGGTCAGAGACACCGGCGCATTTAGCATGTACTACGCCTTTATTCATTCACACATTTTATTTGTTTATGTTTATGTATTTATCGTCATTATTTTATATATTTTTTTTATCATTTTTGTTGTATTTAATTATGCAATTATGGTTTATTTTTATTATAAATTCTTTAATTTAATTTGTATTTTATTTGTTTTCTCCTTTTTGATTATGTCTTTGTAGGCTGATAGAATTAGGATAGTTTGAACTCCAGCGATCCTTCCATTGGTTGAGACTCGAGTGGCACAGACATTGCTGTCTGTATGGTTACCGTCTACATGTCACATCACTTTTAATGGGCCTCGTGCACTGGGCGGCCATCTTGGATCTAAACCCTATCTGGGTCGGAGTCACTGGCCTCACTAGGATTTGAGGACAGGCTGGGCTTAGCCCGGCAGGGGGTTTGGATTTGATACACAAGCTCTATTTTTATGCCTTTTGATGCACACTGGCACCTTATTTAAATTCAAGTACATGTCTTAATCATTATTTTATGTTTACCCTAGATTAATGATGAATTTTGATATTTAAAATATAAGTAGTTGTTGGTAATAAGTATGAATATTGAGTAGAAGCAGAATACTTCCTCACTGCCATCAATAAACATTTATGGACATGCTTCAGTACCAGACTGTAGAAAAATAGTTGAATGTGTTTACTTGAACATGAGTTTATTGGAATATTGAATTTTCTTTGCCACACACAAACACACACACACACACACACACACACACACACACACACACACACACACACACACACACACACACACACACACACACACACACACACACACATACACATACACATACACACATACACACATACACACACATACACCTGCCTAACGAGAATGGCCGCCTGACTTCAACCTTGACGTTCTCTCTCTCTCTCTCTCTCTCTCTCTCTCTCTCTCTCTCTCTCTCTCTCTCTCTGTCTATGTCTCTCTCTCTGTCTATGTCTCTCTCTCTCTCTTCTCTCTCTCTCTCTCTCTCTCTCTCTCTCTCTCCCTCCCCCCAGGTGTCGTTGCGGTCCCCTGAGGCGGTGGTCACGCTGCCCATCTACATCGGTAACATCGCGGTGACCCTGTCGCCATGCTCCCGCTCCCTGGCCTCGTCCTCCCAGTACCCCAGCACCCAGAGCCCCGACCGCATCACCCCCAGTGCCCCGCCCGCCGAGCCCCACGACGGGGACGGGGGGGCCGCCGGGGGGGCGGGCCCCGGGGCCAGCGAGGAGATCCCCACCAAGAGCCACTCCCAGCAGGACCCGTCGGGACAGGCCAGCGCCACCATGTCCCCCAGCGCCTACGGCCACGCCCCCGGGCAGCGCGGGGGGGGCGGGGGCCTGGGGGGCCCGGGGGGGGAGTCCTCGGGCGCGGCCCCGCTGTTCTGTGTGTCCACGGGGGCCACCGTCCCCTTCTACTCTGAGGGCAGCGCGACGCCCATGCCCACCTCCTGCTCCCTCATCCTACCCCCGGAGTACAGCAGCTCTGACTACCCCCATGGTACGCTCTCACACACGCACACTCACACACACTCACACACGCACGCACGCTCGCTCGCTCGCTCGCTCGCTCACTCGCTCACTCACTCACTCACTCACTCACTCACTCACTCACTCACTCACTCACTCACTCACTCACTCACTCACTCAACTCCACTCACTCACTCACTCACTCACTCACTCACTCACTCACTCACTCACTCACTCACTCACTCACTCACTCACTCACTCACTCACTCACTCACTCATTCTCATACACATACATATCCATCACACACACACACACACACACACACACACACACACACACACACACACACACACACACACACACACACACACACACACACACACACACACACACACACACACACACACACACACACATATAAATATATACAAACACACATACAAACATGCATACACCCATACAACTATTCCACTATACAGTGTATGTATGTATGTATGTATTGTATGACGGCCCCAATGGTGGGTTGAGACCAGTTGTACTATATGTTCCGGGGTCATCTACAGACAATGGCCCAGGATTAACTTGATGGAGTTAAACCACAAGGAAATAATCTACAGATTACATCATTCTTCTTCTGCCTCTCATTCCTCCCCGTGCAGAACCTCCTCCGAGCTACGAAGAGAGCTGCAGCAGCGCCCCCCCGAGGCCAGACAGAATACAGTAGACCACGAAGCCCCTCCTACTCCCAGCCTTCAACCAATCGTTGGGTAGAAACGGGAGATGATGGACGTGGATGTGAAAACATTTTGGAGGGAGGAAGAGACTTTTCATATTTCACCGAATACACACCAGTACTCTAACCCGTGTTAGATTTGGTGGAATTACACTGTGCCTCGAATGATCTTGAACAATAGAATAATTAAGACGCGATTTCATTTTTGCTATTTTGTCATTTATGATGCCTTAATTATGTACATTTGGTCTACTGGGAGGATACAAATGAGGCAAGACTTTTATTCTAGAAATATGAACTAAATATGAACCTTTGGTTTGTGTGTTTGTCAACCACAGTGAACGAGTAGGGTCTAAGCAGTAATAACTGGTTTCTGTTTAGATATGGGTTTGGTTCTTCTAAAATCACTTTTTGCATCCTGCTTTCTCATTTGATTAACAATATGCGGTCCTCTGCGTCTTCCTACTCCTGTAGCAAAAGGAGGGACCTCTCTTTATGTACCAATAGCTTATTTAAATGTAGCTTTTAATTCACACACTTTTAACTTTTTAAATTGCCACGGTGCTGTAGAGGAGGTTACAAAATTTTGGTGATCTTTACTTAACTTGTGTTCGGGAGCTTCTTAAATTATTCTTCTAACGTGAGCTATCAGTGAATCAAACTTTCCACCCTTGCTACAATAATTAAAGACATCGCTGCAGTTGTTGCTGGCAGAAGAGTGGTCTATGTCCACCCCCTTGTGGCCACTGCTGGAACAGGTTGGAACTTGGAATATTTAACTGGTGCGGAGGTGGAAACTAAAGGAACCAGCTGTTTGTATTTGTATCTGCTTTGTCTCTTTCTACAAACTAAGTCCATTGTTGTGTAGATAAGACAAGTGATACGCATTAAGATACATATGCAATTTCTGCCCTATGATTGTATATTGTTTTACTTTTGTTGCCTTATCATTTTGCTGTTATTTTGAGTAATGAAGAAAGGTTGAATGTCCCTGCTTACTCTCTTTATGTTGCTGTGTAAATCATTATTGTGCACATACCAGCACCTTGAATATTTGTGTGTGTGTGTGTGTGTGTGTGTGTGTGTGTGTGTGTGTGTGTGTGTGTGTGTGTGTGTGTGTGTGTGTGTGTGTGTGTGTGTGTGTGTGTGTGTGTGTGTTGGCATTGTGTGTGTGTGGGAGCATGCATAGGAGCATGTGTATTTGCAGTATGTATGTGAGAAAGTGTATCTCATTTGTCACCCATTACTTTGATCAGATTCCTCCTCTTCCAATCATCTGAATCATGCCCAAAGTTAAAATAGATTGGTAATTTGTAATTTATTTGTTCTTGTTTGAACATTTCTGTTTTCTGTGTGCGCTAAGCATCCATGCAAGTGTGTTACCATTTCCATTGATTGAATCACATGTAAATCATACACTTGAAATGAGTCTCTAGCTTTCCTGTTAATAGAGCATAATTTACCCTTACAGCAAATTCAGATCCATTTCATTCAGGTGCAGGTAGCTGCTGGCAATCATTCTCTAGGACTGGCTACGAATAGGGAGACGGCAGACCTGGGAGTGTAACCCCAGAGCCCCTTAGGCCTGGAGTCCAGCAGCCCTAGGACCTCCCGACTGCTGCTTCACCTTGTTATGAACGAACCACAGCTACACCTTACTGTGAGAACCCTTGTCACTTTCCACACAAGCTATACTGGCTGCTGTTGTGAATGCATGCCTTACAAAAAACATCTGTTCGTAACACTGTGTCTTTTAAAACTATAGCTTTTAATCCGTTTTGTTTAGGTCTGTATGAATGCAGGACTGGCCCATGTCACAGTAAAACACGATATTGGAAAGGGGTCGGCCATCTGAGCTGTTTCAACTTATCAATATTACTTCAAATGTACTGTTATGCCCCTTCCCCCACTCACCATGTCTCGTTGAAGCCATGTTTGCCATAATCACCCTCGCCGATTTACAATCACATTCATCGTTCACCATTTCATGACCAACAGCTGGGACTGAGATCAGTCATCATATGGTGGTCGTTCTGGGCCGGGCCCTCATTGAGGTGCCAGGGATTGAACACAGGACCTCATGCACTCTGTATTAGATGCCCTTGATTTGGTAAAGAGAATATGAGGAACATTTTAAGCCTATTCACACCCTCTTGGACTGTATTACTGGACATTTGATGGTGCAACGTGGAGTTTATTCCTCAGTCCCTTTCAGCCCGACTAGTTGACCTTTGACCTGCTGAACTGTAGTATTTGTTTTTTGAACTATTATGTGTTTAAAAATACGCTTTGTAAACTGTTGCAAAGAAAAAGGTGCAATTCCAAATCTCTTCATGTTGGTGAAGAATAGTACAAAACGCACGTTCCTGGAAATCACCTCGCTTCTGTTCCAAAACGGTTCCTCTCTTATTTGTTTGATCCTAAACAAGAAGACATGAGCAGATCTAAAAATAAATCACTGTTCATACTCTTTATTCTGTTCGTTATCATGAACGGTGTGTGTGTGCTTTTGTATTTTTCTACTTCAAAGCGTTTACAGGTGCGTTGTACAGAAATAGAAATAGCAGCGCCGTAGTATGTTAATATGACCGTCAATCAATGTTGTACACAATAAAATTATCTGTGTGACCTAAACAATATTTGTATCTGTATTTACTCTGTGAACAGTGATGTTTCACATATTCTAAATAACAAGGTACTATAAAAACACTAGCAACTTTTTCTGAAAGGTTTTTATCTGATCTCTGCCTAATGTGTTTTGAGAAGAACAATAAAAAAATAATTACAAACAAATATTTATATATATTCTCTCAGATAATAATATTGATAGGAAATACATAAAATCTGTTCTCAAGTTTAAAAGTTGAATGCCAAACCTCCCATACTGTAAGAACATCTTCCACAAGATAAGCATTGTGTTGCTAGAACAGGGATTTGGTTTTGATTGAAAGGAAAGTTATGAAAGAGACCAAATAAATGGATTATATTATGAACGAGGTTACAAGGTGTAACTTCATGTGTGCATTCTCCGAGGTCTAAATGATGAAGACACTTGGACCTGCAAACAGTACAGGGTTGTTGTAGTCAATCAACTCCCACATCTATGAAATTGCAAGAAAGGAACTTGTATTGTATTGAAAGCATGAAACAGCTATAACATGTGAATATTAAAGGATCACAGATCTATATATTTATAAAAGCAGTTTAGCTTATGACCACCATAAACCTGTTGTTTGGAATACAAACTGCTCTTGGAACACTAGGCAAGATATGTAGGCCTATATTAAATATAATAATACATTTAAGATGGGGGAAATTGTATATTTATCTATCAACTGAGTCCAACGTTATTTGATGAGGTCCAAATCAATGTTTTCTTTCATCAATAAACTGACAAGCAACAAACAGCCCTCTGTTTAAGTTGTGAAGGGCAATTCCTGTGTTTTTTCAGGTATTAACGACCTGAATTTTATTGAATGTGTTTAATTCGCATGGTTTATTACATTTTCTCATATCATATTTACCAATGCCTATTTAATGCATCGCCCCAAAAGAAATGTAACACAGGTGTGGCCTCGCGCGGATGCCAGAACGATAAAGATGACGTTCCTCGGTGGGCGGAGCTTATGTCCAGGCACCATGGATTCGGAAGGATCCGAGGTGAGTACGAGACCCGTTTACCACCGGTTTGAAAGATAAATCACCCGCTTACTTTTCCCGAAAACCAAACCGGGTTTGTTTTGAATACGGAGCCGGTGGTTTGGAGTCCGTGTCTTTCCTTAATTGAACCCCGAGCAACACAGAGCCGATTGCTTTTGTGTTGGACTGGAGGGCAACTGAATTTGTGCAGGAAGATGCTGCACCCGGGAATCTGAATCGGAAGAGGTTTTAGTCTTCAAAAACAAACGTAGAGTGCGCTGAATGCCCGTTCCGGGGTCCCGTCAGCCATCCACCTCTTCCAGCTCCACCAGTAGTGTGGAATAAATCAAACGTGCATGCGTTTTGGATACATTTGTGCTGGATGTGTGTACAGCCTCTGTTATTGAAGTGTTTTGTCGGCAGGAATTAGTGGCAAAGATGTATAGCTCAAATGGTTAGCTGCCCACCTAGTTAGCCGAGCCGGCTCACTTCTATCATAGAGCGATATTGTGACTGTTGAAGTTATTATCTGGTTTAACTTCTTATGGTCCGAATAACGAATCAATGGGTTTGACCGGGGAAGCTTTAACGCCAAGACAAACCAGATCAGCCCAGAGTAGTATGGCATATGGCACCACTGGCTCAGATCCCTGCTATCTCCAGTAAAACATACACCGTTTTGAGATTTCGGTTTCGTATTGTCGCCGGTCTACAGATTAATTATCTTGGCTTTGTGTGAGTGTGTTCTGAATGAATGTAAAAAAAGAGCGCGGTTTGTATTGTCCAACGAAGTTGCTTTGTTGTGGCCAAGTTGGACTGCATGAGGAGCGAGAACGTGTTCGTTTGTTGATGTGAGGAGCTGGTGGTCTGGTGATCATCCTGTCTGCTGGGCAAACCTATGTCTTATCATCTGACCCATCATCTTATTAGCATTGACTAGAGCAAGACGCTACTCAGCAACGACTACTCTTTATTTCGTAAATATAACCTCCAATCTAATGAGCATCTGGATACTTTTTGAGGATATCATTTCGTAGGCTATGAGGTTTCTGCAAGTCTCCCCAAATGCTGTGAGTTATGTGTAGGACAGTTAGGGTTTACCCATTATAAATAAAGTTGAGGTAAAAAACAACAACAATGCATCCAGTTTCGTCTTATAAACAGCCTCATCTCAAAATCGATTCTTCTGATAATTCAATAGATTGATGATATGTATTACCCAGATAGAAAAAATGAAAAAGGGCGAGAAAGTATCACTAGGCCACCTTCTATCTGAGCTTTGATCTATGGAAATATACATTTGAAATATAAAGTGTGTATATATATATATAGTCTGTAGTGTAGGTTCTGCAGGCTCCATGAGACAAACACAAACCCTGGCTGTGACGCCCTCGTCATTCAGGAAGTGTTAAACATGTAGATGGCTCAACCGCCATGTTAAAGCAGCAGTATACCTTGCTTGCGGACTCCGTTCTAACTACGTTTATTTTACCAACACTATTTCTCCAATGTTGGTTTGGCAAAATAATTGTTAATGACATTTGAAACCCAGTGAATGAAATCCATCGGAGAATCCCTTGCATGTCCACACTTTTTGTCAGGAAGTAAAATAATCAAAACTAATTTGAATGTATGCTTGAGGAATTTGCTTAATGCACAGTTCATCTACTATTTAGTAGTTTAGCAGAAGCAAATCTAAAGTCCAACTTATTTAATTCAGATGTGTCATCAAAAGCAAGTATGAGATAAGCATCCTGGTTAAGGAGGCCTACGGATTAGACTCTTAAGGCATTGGGGTTCGAAACCTGAACCTTTCGGCTGGGAGTTAAACACACTAACCTTAGACAATATTGAAATTCTCTTAATGTGTCGTGCCTTGCATTGCTTTAAAAATTAATGATGCCATCATTTAAATGATATGCGGAACTTTCTCCTTTAAAGGTTATTGTGTGAAAACCTGATCTTGGAAGGCCCTTTTGGCTCTCCGGGTCAAAGACCCCCTCTGTCCACCACCACACATTTGGTTCCCCCCCCCCTGACATGGAGATGTGTGTTGTCTCCAAAGACTCCACTGTGATGTCTCAGCTTCCCTGAGAGCATTCATCCAAAGTCAGCTTCATTTGTCGGATTGGAATACAAGCTCACTTATCATGACCATGACCATGACCTAATCCAAAAGTGTTCAGTATTTGCTGATGAAAGTCAAGAACTTCATCTTCTTGCTGTAACCAGAGACGTCTCAATCATCATTTATTAACTTATTTTTGATGACGATGTAGGCAGATCCTTTTGGGCAAATTCTTTGGGTTACTGAACCCTGGAAAAAGTGGCAATGCTCAAAGAGGTTCTATGATCTTTCTAATTGTAGATTGATGGACATATATCAGAATTGTTTGGAATTTCCCTACAAGTGTTCATAGGTGAGAGAAGAAATTGCTCTTTGGCCCTTCCTGATGAAATGCCCAACCTAACAAAAACGCATCCACACCATACAAGCTAGTTGTTGCATTACATGGCTTCTAAATCACATATTTTTTTAAACGCTTTTTCTATTGGGTTCATACAATGTACAATATTCAAATGAATGCTATAAATGATGTATTAGGGACTTAAAAATCCATAAGTAACTTCTTACCATCAAAAAGATGTGTTGTTGTTTATCGTCAGAATCAAGAATATTTTCCATGGAAGATGTCAATGCACTGCTTTAACAGAACCTCAATATAACTACATTTGGCATAACATGCTCTTCTTTTGTTCGGGTTTGACCAAACAGGACTTGGCAAAGTACAAAGACTCAGAGCACTGAAAAAAGAGACAAAGTATAAATGATTAACCGAGAATTAACTCCATACACATTTATCAAGGATTGTCATCACTTCCCACTTGAAACCGACCAACCCTGTTAATCAGGAATAGTAGCTTACCCATACTTCTTAAATCTATTTAGGCAACGACTGTGCTATTCCCCTCATGGTGTGTAATTAAGTTTGAATGTCTTGGAGATTAAGATGGTTACTTGTAATTGAGACACCTTACTGGTTTCTTCCTTGGAGGGCTGGCTTTGACACGTTTCGTTTTTTCGCCCTGAGGACAATAAAAACATTTCTACTGTCAGAACAGAGATCTACAAAGCCTTCTTGTCCACTCAGGGCTTCCGTAGCTTCTCTTGAATCATCAACTCTGGATTTAGTGAGTCCTCCTTCACGTTTTTTCATCTTCCCTCCTTGGTACGATCAGCGGCAACGTCTTTTGAGTAAGAAAAAAAAGGAAAAGCATTTGGAGAAAAGATGGCATTTCGTTAGGCGCCTACTGAGCATGCTCGGGGGAGACGGTGTTGGAAGACGGACTCGCCAGGTCACATGACCAGCAGGATGAATGTGCATGCAGGGGAAGAAAAGGAAGAAAAGGGAGGGAAACCGATCTGCTCTGAGGCTCATCATGGTCTCTCACTCTTCCACTCTTCTTCTCACTCTTCCCTCCTCTCACTCTCACTCCTGCATGTGCACTCCGCCACCCTCTTCCTGTCTCTGATGCGCTCTGCTACTCAGTGGAGGCCATGAGAAGAAAGCAGGTATGGAGTCTCCTCATCCTCCATTGAGAGGGGAAGCGTTAGCCCCATTACTCTGCTGGCTTGTCAGGGTCTCCTCTGGTGGTGCAAAGGGCTGGATTCTGAGGCTATGGGTCTGTGGATGATGTCTGTTTTTGCATTACCGTTTTAGGAACAGTTTGCTTTCCTAAGATTTGTAATTTAATACCGCAGTTGCATCATCAGTTGATGAGAACCTACATCCTTGTCAAACCTGATGAGCAGGCCATTGTTGCAGTGATAATCGCTGTTGGCCTTTCTGTTCCTGAGAGCAAAACACTGCCATGTGTCGTTTGAAGGGATTCGTAGCTTGGATTTGGTTGTGGTTTTTGGAAAGCAGTCAGCCACTGTCTTAAGGGCAATGAAGGCCGGAGTACAGGAGGGAACGAGGGGTGGCTGCTGGCTCCGTGGGCATCTGGAACCAGGCCCATCTGTAGGATTGCCTCACCTGAGATCCTCTCTTGGGTTACCTCGCTCTACCGAGCTGCTAGTCCCTTCGGTCCGTCTTTTCCTCTCCTGCGTTCCCGTGTGTCTTCCGAACAACCTCTCTCGGTCTCTAACCCCAGGAATAAAATTATTCAGGTGTAGCATACTAACATTTCAGAAAGTGTAAAAATAGGGAGGCCTTTTCTGAGTCTCTGCTGGAAGCACTGTGTTTTCAGTAGATGAGGGGCACGAGGCACCAGTTCGCTTCTCTCAGACTGAACCTTCACTTTGATTGAGGATAATGCAGAACAAAAGCAGACGCCATTAGTAATACAATTGAGATTGGATGGAAATTATGAGGGGAAACTCTGTAGGGAGACTGTAATGGCACTCCTCTCATCAGGCTAGTGGTCAATGATCTGCCTGAAGGCTTCCTGTACTGTTTCTCTCTCGTCTCGGTATCTGAATCATGCAGGCTGAGTTTAAGCTGCAGGGTTTCGGCTCTGTATGAAAGGTTGACTTGGTGTACATGCATGTCTTGTGTCATACATGTTTGTAGCCTTTCAGACGGACGTAACCGGACTAACAGATGAGCCTAACCCGGGGAGACCCAAATACCAATCCTATTTAGGGTTCTCGCCGGTCTGTCCATGGTGTGGGCATTATTTAAACGATTTTTAAACTTGGATGTGATTTGCCATATGACATAATTAAAGCACTTGATATTTCAACGTAATCTACATAGGCTGTTGGCCCTGTCTTTTCTCGTATTTGTTTTGTAAAGCACCGGCATTTCTATCTAGATACTCCTCACACTCCTTTTATGTGAATGCTGTGCCAACCAAGGGCTATCTGTACAGACGGGCTTGGAGTAGAACTGAAGCTACTTTCACTATCCCACGTAACCCAAGGCCTTTTATTGGTAGTTAGGGGGGAAACCGGTGCAACTCGCACAGCAAATCTGTAAACACTCTGGTTAGGAAATGGCGGAGATCTGCAGACAGCTCTATCATGCTCCCCTCCCCCACCTTTTCTTCTCTCTTTCATGGGTGCAGTTCCTCGGCCGGTCACTAGGGGGAGAACAGGGGAACAGTGGTTTCCTGTATGACTTTCTAAAAATCTGGAGCAAAAAGTGAACCTTGCATGGGTTGAATACATCCAGTAGAAACCTTTCACCAGATGAGCCCTTTTGCCGGCTAGATGTCCATTGACAAGGGGACTCTGGATTAGACCTGAGCTGAAAGCTCTTGTGTTCCTCCTGTGTGAAGGGCATATCAACTAATCTATTCTCTCTCTTGACTGGAAGGCAGGTTGTCACTCTCTTCCTATGCTGTGTATTTCCAGGGGCCTTGGTTTGAATCATGTTCTATGAGTGGATTGTCTTTTTTTGGACTGTAGAGCAAGAGGTTCCCTCTCTTTCAAGCAGCAGCAGCAGCTAGACTAGTTGCGCCTGAATCCCATTGTAAAGGCCTCTCCCAGATTTGTAATTATGCACCCTCTAGTCTTAAATTTTGACAAATATAAATCGTAATACATGTACAATGCCTCAGAAAGAGTCTTTGGGAAGCTTGGGACTTAAGACGAGTAAAGCCAGGAGATCAAGATATAGGGACAGAAACCGACTGCAATGCTTGCACAGCATTGAGGCCTCAGAGAAAGTCCTTGTTTTGGTTGGAGAGGCAGCTAAATAGGATCAGAATAGGATGTTTAACCAACACATTACCAATTCAACATACTATTATTTTTGCTTTATACAGACTTGATGAATGAAGAATCTGTGGTATTGGGCTATTCACATGTTTGAAGTGCACATTGGTAACTCAATAGCAGGCCTTACGTTTTTAATCTTTGCATATACGCTCAAACTATATTTTGTTATTGGTATCAAGGTATTCTACTGTTACAAGGTAAAAAAAAAAGTGTTTGTAGAGAAATATATAGGGTCCTGTAATTTACTGGCATCATGCACTAAACATTTAACCTCAAATGTTGAAAGCAACCCCAGGTGACCTGCTGTGTAGCACTATTTTGTAATGTAGCATTAAATGCTAGGCCCCCCAACATGCTTGGTACCCTAAAATGCTGACTAATGAGACCCTTCTTGCTCTGAACATTGGTGCTAACTAATGATTGTAGCAGTAGACTGATAAGATCTGCTGGCTACTCTCACAAACAGGAAGAACAAACGTCAGATCTGGATGTTTGCGTAACGTGCGTCTGGAGGTCAATGCTTCCGCGGGGCTAGCATGAAGGGGTCTGCTACCCGCAGGAGAGCAGAGGTGCTTTACTGCCTGACAGTTGCCATGGTTATCAGGTGAAGATGATGGGGAGACTTTTAGTTGGATCAGCCTTTCGGATGTACCTCTTCCTCTAAAGATGAAAGGGGGAACTTGTTATGGTTGACAGGTTAAGGGTGTGCTTTAGAACGGCGGGTCGGTTCCAGTCGGTTGTCCATCGGTTATTTTTTTTTCAAGTGACAATGGAAATACACCTGGCTCCTTCTCATTTAGTTCGTTCCCTATGGTTATTATCACATTGATGAAACTGCTGAAACAACATACGTGTTATTAACACATTTTTTTTATTTACTCACTGATCGATTTGGCCCCAAGCAGGCTTGATCTGACTTGTTCTTTAAATGCACATTTCTTTTCTAACACTGATGCTTATTATTCATGTTTGCTCATCTTTTTATTTTATTACTCTGCCTTTCAGCCAACTGGTCTGGCCAAGGGTGGTGTTGGCAAGGAGTCCTCCATCACAGAAGAAGAGATGGAGCCCCCAGCTGATGGAGAGATGAGGCTTGGTGAGTTGGAAATACCCTTCCATTCCGAGTCCTTCAGTCGTGGCTTAAAGCTGCTCTCTAACTGTGTAACTCATTTACTGCATAACTGTACTACTAGGCATGTACTATGTACAGACTAGGAATATCCTCCTTAACATTTTTGAGAATAAAAAATGTAGGTTGTTCAGACTACATTAATGAATTAATACCCTTAAATAGGACTACTTTAATGCCTTTGTATGTTACATTAGTTTCCCTGGGTAAAGGGTCATTAGCACCCCCTATCGCCGATTGACAATTGCACAATTGTTCACGCTACCGCCGTCCGCGTATTTTTTTTTTCCAGGACGAACGTGGGCAATTTACATAAATGGGCGTGTATTAACCCCCAAATACTCTCGCACATGCGTACTTGGACTGAAATAGTTGTGAGGTGACAGAACGCCATTCACGGATCTAAACAATCACGGACAAAATAACAAATAATATCATGTATACAACATGTGTGTCTTGTATGTTCAATGGTCTCAATTGCCCCCCCCCCCCCCCCCCCGAAAAAAAAGAACAAAACTTTAACTGTTAAAGAAATGCTTAATACTTACAATATTGTATCAATGTACAGTGTACATGCGCATGTAATTTATTGTGTATACAACAAACACTACACACTGCCTGAACTAGGCTACCGATCGATTGTGTGAGACCAATTCTACTGCATTTTTTGTGAAATTCGTTGAACATTTTGGCTAAAAAAAATAACTTAATAAGCTCCCATGAAAAAAAATGCATCATTCAAACAAGATGAGATAAAATTTACCTTCAATCGAGGACATGTTTCGAGTTTTTGTTTAGTGCAAGCATTCCCAGCTGAACAACTCGCCCTCTCTGCATATATTGAAAGTAAAACTTTTTTTTAGACAATACGCGCATGCGCGAGAGTATTTGGAGTTAATACACGCCCATTATTATGTAAATTGCCACGTTCGTCCTGGAAAAGAAAAATATGCCCTCCGTCCATCGGCGGATCTCGCGAAATGCATTGTGGGTCCGTCCGTCCATCCATTCGGCTCCGGCGGTTGCGTCAAAAAGTTGAGAAATATTCAACTTTTCAGGTATCGCCGGATCCGTCGGCCAATCGTTTCCTGGATCTATTTTGCAATAACAAGCAGGAAGACGCAGGAAAAAAACGCCGGTTATATTTTTTTAAAGCAATGTGGAATGATAGCATTCTTTTTAGTCAGATGGCCGAGGGTGTGTGACGTATAGGGGACTAGCAGTCCTTTCTCCCTAACTTTAAAAGCCACCACTGGTGCGTATGTCTTTCTTTAAAGGGTAATTCCGGTGTAAAATAGATTTGGGATATGTTTTGTATGATAACGAGTTGAAACGTTCGTTTTGGAGCACAAAAAACGCAGATAGACGCATTCTTTAGTTGGCTATTTTTAGCTGATTCTATCAAAACGCTATAAAGTTGGAACAATGGGGGTGTTCTGTCGAAATCTGTTTCCCCGTCCAGATGCGTTTCCCCTAGTCCCCTCCCCGCCCCCGTCCGAAATTACCCGACAAAAAGCCCGCCCACGAGCGTCTGTGCTCGTACCACAGAGGCACTTTGGAGAGAGCTAAGGTGCAAAACTGACTTTTTTTAGCGAGTTTTATCGGAAGCTCTTGTTTTGTAGATTTCTATCAATAAAAAATATTTTTGTGAGAGACTTCATTTTGAATGACATTTTTTTGGTACGAGCACAGTGCTGCTCGTGGGCGAGCTTTTTGTGTACGCGCGCTCCTTCGCCCTTCGGGTAATTTCGGACGGGGGCGGGTACTAGGGGAAACACATCTCGACGTGGAAACAGATTTCGACAAGGTAATCTTTACACTTGCAAAGTTCTCAATTCCTTGTTTTATATATTTATCTAAGACCCTGATTATACTACCAAGAAGTGTCGGGCTACTTTTATAAGCCTTTTAATTGGTTTAAAATAGCGATTTAGTTTATACCATAACCAGTGCCCCCATCGTACCAAGTTGATAGCATTTTGATAGAATCGGCTAAAAACAGCCAACTGAAGAATGCGTCTATATGCGGTTTTTGTGCTCCAAAACGAATGTTTCCACTCGTTATCATACAAAACATATCCCAAAACCATTTTACACCGGAATTACCCTTTAAAGCTGCCTTCACATGAATTTTAGGGGGAAATTCCCTGTAGTGATTGAGCCAATGGCTTGTGGTTGGGCAACTTTATCGTTAACAGAAATGCTAGCTTCAGTGCAAACCTGTTTAACGAAAAATGTCTTGTGTCAATAAGTAATCAATTGTATCCAACAGGGCGAGATCACGAGGCAGCTAGCAGACTCTCCCCGTCTTCCCGACCCGAGACCTTGCTCAACGGCTTGGAATTGGACCACGGACCCAAGAGCGCGACCCACTGCTTCTCCGCCGGCTCCGTCTCGTTCATCAGCGGCAACGGAACGTCCCACCTGGACGCCCCGCACGGCTCGGTCGTCGGCAGCAACGGGTTTATCCTGGACAAACGGGGTGGGGGGGGTTCAACAGATGGCGGGATCTCCCCATGCAGGACTAACTGGCTCCCCCCCGGGGCCACGCTAACGGCACACTCTGCCAAATCCCCCCCCCCTCCTGCCTCCCCCGGCCACGCAAACAGCTCGGACGCGTGGCAGAGCGACGGCGACGCCGGGATCGCTTCGGGACGCCGGACGCCAGAGACTACAAACGTCCCGGGCCTGTCCGCCACTTCGACCGGCACTCCCCCAACGCCCGTCACTGTCCACAGAGCCCGCAAGACCATGTCCCGACCTGCTGTCAGCCTGGCACAGAAGGTAACCACAGTACAGGGATGACCAGGCCTGTAGCTGCACCACTAATGGATAGTGTAGGGTGTTCTACTCCCAGCTGGAGATATTACCGGGTTATTCGCACTGCAAGACCGTTTCCAGATCTGCGATCAGGTCGCAAAAGGTCCGCTAGAGATTATTAGACCTGTTGTTAATGATACCAAGCACCACCGTCTAAAACTAAAGGAGTAGGAAAATAAAAGTGGAGTCAAAGTCCATTGAGATAAGGCCAGGATTGTCTAATGGATAGGATTTTCTGGAATAGGTCCAACCAACATGTCCGCAGCCTACATATACCCCTACCATTGAGCGAGGTGTCTTGCGATTCCAAACCACATGACCCTAAAGTTATCTTTGGTTTCCGTCCTCTGCAGCTTCTCAACAGGGAACGGAGGGAAGCAAACTGTGTGAGGCCGGAGGCCGAGAGCGTCGAGATGGACTCCCACCTCCAGCCTTCCCTCCAGCACCAGCTACCTCAGAGCCCAGAGGAGACGACTCCATGTTCAGCCCCGACCACCTCCTCCTCCCCGGCCACTCCTTCACCACAAGCGCCAACCACCTCCTCCGACGACAAGATCCCACTGGGTTAGACTTCACAGTCTAGAGCACGCACCACTGCCCCAAAGCCTCCCTGGGTTCATAAAGACAGACACTAGGAATATTCTGATGGCCGAATACGACTGGAGACTGCAAGTATCGTTAAATCCTTTACCTTTTGCATTCTGTTTTCAGCGTCTCAGGCCGGGGTGTGGAACTACCGCAGGAAGAAGAGGAAAATGGGCATCTACACCCTCATTCCCAAGAAGAAGAGGCGAATCATGAAGCAACGGTCGATCCGGGAGATGTACAGACGGATAAACAAACCGGTTCCCAATCCCCAGGTCTTTGCTTCTGCTGTTTAATACGTTTGCATGAGTTTATAGCTACTCGCACAAAACAGGTTTTAGATGAATAATCCTACATCTGATTAAAGCTGAGCTCAAAATCAGACAAAAAAAGGCGTTTCTACCTTTTTTGATCACTATTCGTTTTGATCTTCTTTTTTTTTTAAATGCGTAATTTACTATCAACAGCAAACACAAACTCTGCAATCATTAGTAATCTATAAAAAAAAAGGGAAGCTTTGAATCAAAACTGTCCAGTCGGCTTAGGCGGTTACTATTTTTTTATACCTTCACGCCCTACTGACATTTCACCCGGTATACG
Source organism: Melanogrammus aeglefinus (assembly GCA_900291075.1). Taxonomy (NCBI): domain Eukaryota; kingdom Metazoa; phylum Chordata; class Actinopteri; order Gadiformes; family Gadidae; genus Melanogrammus; species Melanogrammus aeglefinus. The sequence goes on along the minus strand of OLKM01000636.1, from coordinate 50,055 downwards.
GTATTTGCGTTAAAAAAGCTTGCGCTGGTCTGTTGGTGATGGAAGTCATTGTAGCATGTATGATGTTGGCTAGCCTACAATGCTGTGTCTTGAATGCAATTAGCCAAATTCGAAAAGTTTGGCTCTTTTATTCAGCCATCATTATCTATTTTGTCTGTACTTGAATGTCAGTACATTTCTTTTTTTCGTTTTCTTTCTATTCAATGATTTCATGCGTTTGAATTCTTCTCTCCATCTGTTAGCCAAAGGAGGAGAAGGGTTTGAATGGAGAGAGGATGGAGAACTCTGAGGACGAGTCTGAGGAGATGTATGACTGGGATGAAGAGGAGCAGGACGAAGAGGAAAATGGCAAGGGCTCCCAGGACCTGAGCAGCACGTCTGAGCCCGTCTCTCAGGTTGGAGCAAAAAATACATTGGTTGTCTTGATAAATCACCACATTTCACAATGTTGTGAAATGCCTGGTTCTCAGTTTTTACAAGCAGTTGACTGCAAGGTTTAATTCCATGCATTATATTTCCTTGCTTATTGAGGCCTGTGTTACTTTGTGATATGAATCTGCATTCCGCTGTATCTGGTGTTAACTGTGTGTTTTCCTTGGTGTGGTACAACAGGGGGAAGACCAGGAGACTGAGGATTCAGTGGAAGAGGAGGGAGAGGAAGACGATACAGAGTCAGACTTGGTATGTTCAGACTTCTACCTGGCGTCATTAGAGCCCTCTTCAAATGATACTACTTGTGACGCAATGCTCCCAATGCTCAATGGGAATGCGTCCCGAGTACGGCTTGCACCATGTTTAAAGGGAGTCCAATGCTAACCCTTTCATGCTGTTCTACCATGCCGTTTGTTTGTCACTCTTGTAATGGGACACCTATTTTGAAGGGGGGTTCTGAGGTTAACCATCAGATGGCGCTGTGCTTTCGTTCAAATGATGAATCTCCACCTCAGAGCTCTGAATCCAGTCAGAAGAAGAAGAAGATGCTGAAGAAGAAAATAAAGCCAGACAGTCCCTGGCTAATACCATCCAGGATATTGAAAAAGACTCGGGTCAAAGGTAATGTTTTACAACTCAACATGGAGGATTTGTTTCTTGGTTGGCTTTGGGTTTTTGTTCCTGAGAAGCGGACCTACTTGCCAAAGAAGGATTCTGTCATCAACAATGATTGGAATTGATGCTTGTTTATCAAAGGTTGTGTACTTTTTGTAGTCTAGTTTTAGTGTATCCTTTGATATGTTTAAGATTAATGGTCAAGTGTTGGTAGTGGTGTAGTTTGACGTCTCCTTGGCCAGAGGCCTTGCTCAACGGCACAGAATTTGACTGTGGTTCACCTTTTTGACCTCTTTCTTTCCAGGGCCTGAAACCCAAGCCCTGTCCCAGGCCTCATCCCTGGCCCAGACTGACTCCCTTAGAGGGTACACCAAGATCCTCCCCAAGCCTGTTCACCTAAAGGTCCCAGAGAGCCTCCTACCCTTCCCAAACGCTGGTGAGAACCTGCTCCAGGTCCTCTGATATACATGTAAAGTGAATGTTTACTCTGTCTGTAGTTGCTGATCTACTCAGCACATCAAATCTACCGTACTCAAAATCAACACAAAAATCTATGTGCACCATCTCTGTCAAATTGGACTCTGGCCAAAGTAAATCCTAAGGGTTGAGATCAGACGTATTGTTGCTATGGCAACATAACACGGGTTGGGGGTCGATCCGAAATTAGCAACACTCACCAGCTCCTTACTTATGAAGGTATTATTGTAGCAAAAGCCTTTAGCACCTGTAACTGCAGAATTTGAATGCGTACACTAACGTCACAGTAAATTTGAAGTCGTATATATTTATTTTGCATGTGTACTCTAAAGTCACAAATCTGTAGCTTGAAGTCGTAAATATTTTTTCTACCATTGTAAACACAAAATAGGGTCTACGAGTACGCAAATCTGTGTGACAGGTGCACAAATCCTTTTGCTACAATCATTGCAGCGCAGTTGGTGCAAAACACATTCGCACACCCGTGTTTCATAATCTGAGAACATGCCCAAAATGTGCCCATTCGTAAACCCAAATTTGAACTAATGCAACAGAAGTTGCACATCTGTGAAAAATTTCCTCACAAATAAAATGATAAAGAACGCGATGTTGATTCAGCATTTTAAGCGAGCAGAAGTCCATCGTTAACAACTGCTCGAATCTGCACCTGCCAGTCTCAGCTGTGGGGTTTTTTGCAGGTAGTTTTGCAACACACGTCTAGGTGCTAAATGTGTAGCAAAAGTATTATAAAGATCGCAGCTTACTCTTTTCGCGGGATACGTTCCCTTTTGGAGAAGTGAAGAGGGCGTCCTACTGAACGGAGGTGGGTACCCTACATTATGTTAAATGAAATGGCTTAGTTCAAGTGAATTCCCCCCAAAGTATTGCATTAATGCCGCAGATTGCTCAATGATCAGCATGAGTACACTGCTATCATCTGTGTACTCGGTAGCAAATTGTCATTTTACCAGTTCGAACCAGCGCCTTAAAACTTTTTCGACTCATTTGGGCCATGGGGGGGATTCAAACTATTTTTTTAATCTTTTTTTGGGCAACTTCACACGAACGGCGCAGCATCCAAGACATTTCTGAGCTTATGTTATGGCGACCATTAAAATACATTGAAGGACATTTGCGGCATGTTAATGCAATACTTTGGGGGGAATTCACTTGAACTAAGTCATTTCATTTAATATAATGTAGGGTACCCACCTCCGTTCAGTAGGACGCCCTCTTCACTGCTCCAGAAGGGAACGTATCCCGCGCAAAGAGTATGCTGCGATCTTTATAGGTCCATGGCTGGCACGCGGGGGGTCCCAGTTTAATTCGAGAAATGCATCCCTGCCGGCGACTTTCATTGGATTAGGAAATTATGGGCGGAACTATTTTGTCCTGCCCACAGACGCTCTGGCATCTACGGATACGAATACTTTAGCTACACATTTATGACCTAGACGTGCTGCAAAAAACCCTACAGCTGAGACCTGCAGGTGCAGATTCGAGCAGTTGTAACGATTTGTGAGTTATTTTTGAGGAAATTTTTCACAGATGTGCAACTTTCACAGATGTACAACAGATTATGAAACACGGGTGTGCGAATGTGTTTTGCACCAACTGCGCTGCAATGATTGTAGCAAAAGGATTTGTGCACCTGTCACACAGATTTGCATACTCGTAGACCCTATTTTGTGTTTACAATGGTAGAAAAAATATTGACGACTTCAAGTTACACATTTGTGACTTTAGAGTACACATGCAAAATAAATATGTACGACTTCAAATTTACTGTGACTTAAGTGTACGCATTCAAATTCTGCAGTTACAGGTGCTGAAGGCTTTTGCTACAATAATACCTTCATACTTAATGGCATGTATCTGGGTTCACCTCGGTATACAGACCCTTTTTAAAGACGAGACAGAATGGTAAATGATACATGTGACACCTGTCACTGTAGTGTGACATGTACTGAAGGCCTCTCCCCCTCCCCCACCCCCCCAGGCGTCTTCAGGTCGTCCGCAGAGGCCGACTGCCTGTCCCAGGAGCTGCCGCTGTGCAGCTGCCGCATGGAGACGCCCAAGAGCCGCGAGATCCTCATCCTGGCAGACAGGAAGTGCATGGCCACGGAGAGCGTGGACGGCCTGCTTCTGCGCTGCCAGGCGGCGGTGCTGAAGCACGAGATGATGCGGCCGTCCAACACGCTGCAGCTGCTGGTGCTGTGCGACGACCACCGCGCCGGCATGTTCGAGCACCAGTGCTGCCCCGGCTGCGGACACTTCTGCAGGGCCGTGAGTAGCGCCGCGTTTTAACCTGACCGTGGCAATCCCAAGGCATGATGAGCTATGAGGACTTGACGTATGCCACGTTTTACATGCTCAATGTGCCACTCTCAGCTCATCTGGAGTCATCAAGTTAACTCATCAAGTTAGCCATTTAATAGGTAGCTGCTAACGCAGGACAATAATGTATTCACCTACGCATCCGTGTGTCGTTCCGACAGTCAACCCGGGGTAAAGATGTCGCGCCTTGGAGGGTTTGTGTGTTTCGAGGGTGGAATATGTTATCTTGGAGGAGAAGGAGATAGGGCTGTGTTCAGGGTCCAAAATTAACATCGGCCACCAGCCAATGGCTGATGGATTTAACCATTCGGCAGGTAAAGTTAAATGCAGGCTAACGTGTCAAAATAACTCCCTGGCCATTTAAACTTCACAACAATGGTTTTGAGCCCTAGGTGTGTTGCAACTTGTGAACCACAGTTCTAATGTATTGCATATCTGAGAGAAGAAGAAAACAATCCAGAACCGGCTTCTTAAGGTCTGGAACGGAGACTCGGACAACAGGTGTCCTTTTTTAACCTAGTCATATTCCCTCGTTCTTGTCAAATATGAAAGAGAACGTTGACTTGGCATAGGGACATAAACCACTCCCCCCCCCCCCCCCCCCCCCCCCCCCCCCACCACACCTCAACGCAGTGCAATTAGAGAGAACCTTCCATAAAGTTCTGCCCATGGTCTTCTCTCTGCTCCCGTCCCAGGGGACCTTCATGGAGTGCCAGCCGGACCTCAGCATCTCGCACCGCTTCCACCGGGCGTGCGCCTCGGTGCTGAAGGGCCACAGCTTCTGCCCGCACTGCGGCGAGGAGGCGGGCAAGGCCAAGGAGGTCACCATCGCCAAGGCCGACACCACCTCCACCGTGGCCCTGGTGGTCCCCCAGCACCAGGGGCCCCCCACCCCCGGGGCCCTGGAGGGCCGCGCCGACACCACCACCGCTGACGGGTAGGTTGGTGGAGACCGGGGGGGCGGGGGGGGGACGCAGTCGCGTTGATAGATGAGGCGGTTCATATCTGTGGTTTGGTCTAATTGGCCATAATGGTTTGATTTGTAGAACTACAGTTTCAGAATGAAGACAGGTTTAAAGAAATCTTGTTAACTTGGCAATGCATAACATTGATCTTAAGGACTTGTTTTCTGACCAGTGTTGGAGATGTTACTTTAAAAAAAGTAATTTGTTATCGTCTTTGTTCCAAAAAGTAACTGAGTTAATAATTAAACTACTATATAATGAAAGTAACTAGTTACAAGGGAAAGTATTTGGATAAACTGGGATGGAGTTGATGGTTCTCTGGTCCTCCCAGCTCTTCTTCTCTGGTGCTGAGTGCTGAACCTGGAGACAGGGCAGACAGTTCTTTGTGCGTCGGTCCAGGAGACGGACTGGACCGCTCCGCTTCACCTGGTTGGCCCAGGATGAGACCCCCTCTGGCTGGACCAGGGGTGGCCGCAACTCCCACGGCCGGGCCCCCTTTGGGACCCCCCAAGGACACCCTGGAGACCATTGTCCAAGCCCTGGACATGGAGAAGTACGGATGACTGTTATGGAATATTAACAACATCAATGATAATGATGGTCCTTGTCTTGGCAATTTCCTCCAATTGCGTCTAGGACAGACGAGACACACTTGTAGATATAAGCTAGGTTTAATGCATGCATACATTAGACTCCTCTCTAGCAGAGTGAGTCCATAATACAGTTTGACAGTTATTTATACAATTTCAGATCCTTTCCACATTGCAGATGTCAATAACCCCCCCGGGTTTACATTTAGGCCCAATCCCATTTTTACCCCTTACCCTTCCCCCTTGTTTTGAAGGGGTAAGGGGAAGGGGTAAGGGGTAGAAATGGGATTGGGCCTTAGATACCACTGAGGAAGGTAGCACAGATGACCAGAGCGCAAGGGTTACATTTTGATGACATTACTCACTCCAACGGGGAGGTGGCTGACCCAAGAACAAAGTTCCATTACGTAGACAACACTGAGGAAAATCAGGGTGGCAAGACAATACACGGAATGGAAAACAAAGACTATGATCAAACGGTAGCAACATGTAATTTTTCCAGCAAATCCTTCATCATCAAAACCAGTGAGTGGGTTTTTGTGTACGTATAAATTAATACACTTTTTCTTCAACCAGGCCAAAGAAACTGCGGTTCCATCCGAAGCAGCTATACACCTCCGCCAAGCAGGCGGAACTGAAGAAGGTGGTGCTGATGTTGGGTATGTTGGCACCACCTCCAAGTATTCTGAATACAATCTGATCCCAAGGTCCTACCAGTTCTCCAACTCATACGGGCTAGGGTGTGACCCCACTTATTCTGGTCAGTGGGGTCAGAGCAGCACCGGCTAGGCTCTATACTATCTTGTGACAAAAACGTGTTGGGAGTCCGGAAAAGACCATTTTCAGGTGGACAGAAATTGTCCTGACCACTTCTTCATCACATCGACCGGTTTCTTACTTCCTGATAAAGTTCTCCCCTTCTCTCTGTATGTCACAGTGGACGGCATCGACCCCAACTTCAAGATGGAGGCGCAGAACAAACGCACTCCGCTCCACGCCGCGGCCGAGACGGGGCACGAAGAGATCTGTCACATGCTCGTCCAGGTACAGCTGGCTGAAGGCTAACGGATCATGAAAACGTTTCTCTAATGACTGCCCAGGAGATGCCGATTTACCGTATTTTCCACACTATAAAGCGCACCGGATTATAAGGCGCACCTGCAATGAATGGCCTATTTTAGAACTCTTTTCATATATAGGGCGCACCGGATTATAGGGTGCATAGAATAGAAGATACTGCAGTCAAACGTTTGACTGGGGTTGCGTTATGCATCGACTAGATGGAGCTGTGCTAAGGGGAATGTCAACAAAAAACAGTCCATCGTAAACTTATCGTTTCAACCTTCCAAGTTTGCAATGTGCATTGTGCATCGTCAATTTACAATATCTCCCGCCATTGTTCAGTTGTTAACGCGCGTAAAGAACCACAGTCTGATACCGCCAATTCAAACTTTAGTCGTAACTCAACATTAGTATAACAGTAAGCTCCTTTTTCAGTTCATTCCCCGTCTACGAATCCTCATTCTCTTCTGCAGTTCCGATTAGTTGGCGGTCGCATCTAACCTGCCCTCCCTCGTCGTTATTGATCAGTGTCGCTCTGTGCCTGGCATTCAGTATTATTCCTGCCTCGTGAAAGCTCGGACCACAGTTGAACTGATATACTGTTAATTCCATTGTCCAAATAGGGCGTAATCGCCCGGCGCTGTCTCCCCGGGTGCGTGGGGTGAACGGCGTGTTCGCCTTTTAGGCCCGTCCCCGACAACCCGATATTTGTGTCATTTTTTGTGCTTTTTTGGGTGAAACCGAATTTGTGTTTCGTGCCGACCGTCCAGACGAGCCGCGATCGGATGCCCTAAAAACCGCACATTCTTCAAACCGACCCTCGGAGGGGGTGTCAGAAGTCTTCGACTAGTGCGGTCTTCGTGATTTAAGATTCTAAAATTAGTGACGCCTGATACGCAAAGATTATGGCATTAGCCCTCCATCACTGGGGACGTCAGATTGTGTTGAATTTTTATGTTATTTATTGATTCTTTGTAGCTTAATAAAACCCTTGTGAATAAAATGTAATTTACTAACTGTGTATTAAAAGTATTTCTGCTCAATTTAAAAGGTTTGAATTCTGTCTCGTGACTGAATGTTTTATACAGGCACTTGATGCTTCTGTGGAGAACCAGTGCCTTGAATATTCTACAGCGTTCTTCTACAGCTCGATGCAGTTCAAAATGACTCCTCTTGTACGGAGACAATCACTGACCCGCATTAAAACGAAATCGGATCGTTTTCGCCCGGTTTCGCTCCGTTGTGACGGGCCTAAGTTTGTGTGTTCGCCATCTATAAGGCGCCCGGAGTATAAGGGCAAACTTGTCTCTTTGAGAAATTAAAGGCTTTTATGTGCCTTATATGCGAAGATACAAATATAGGCTGATGAAGTAGTCAATGTTTAGCTGAATCATTTTGAACTAATATGCAGAAGATGGTAAAATGATTTTAGTGTGTGGAGTCTGACACCATGGTATCAGTATGTACAAAACTGGGCATAGGTGTATTATGTTTCACTTATATATAGTTCAGTTCACTCACAAGCACACGTGCTTAGCCTGTGCCCCTGTGTGTCCACGGGGCAACCTGAACATTGGTTACGAGACCAGGACCCCTTGATGGACGGTGAAGGAGATCCACATGTGCGGTGTGCGCAAACTTGCTGAGGCGGGGCCAGCGTCACACACAAGGTATACGGGGGTCTCCAGATGTGGTATTTAACATGGTAGTGTCTTAATAGGTTTTTGGAGAACCGTGATACATACACAGTATACACAAGGCCTTTTAGGGTACTTTGTGTAAGAAGCAAGAATTCCTACTCTAACCGTCCCCCTAGGTCAGACTGCAAGCAGGCTGCAGAGTGGGCGCGAGAGTGAGAGGTTGAGAGACAATTGGACTTGCATATATAGGGATGTAAGTAACGGCAATTTAAAAGAAGAGGAGTGAGGTAGAGTGCGGTTCCTATGACCTTGTCCGCGCTTTAGGGTCAAATCAATCCTTTTTCCCCGGGAAAACCACCCGCTTCAAATAACATAGAAAGCTGTTCTAGCAATGGAGAGAGAGTCAGTGAAGGGGTCATTTTATGTTCAGTTACGTCCTGTTAATATGTTGTTGATTTAAAGTAATTTATGCATGTCAAACCCTACACTTCAATAATAATTTCCAGAAAATCTATCTACACCAGCCGTAACCATTTACAGGAAGGCTTTTAGACATGGGCTATTCACGTACTGGTACAGTTTGAAGGTGCGAGTGTTTGGGGTTTAACTGTTTTTGACTTGTGGTTTCTCAGGACGTCGAAGGCTTCACGTGTCTCCACCTAGCGGCGAAGTCGGGGCACTACAGGGTGGTGGAGTACCTTCTCTCCACCCAGCTAATCGACATCAACTGTCAGGTACCCACTTTCAACATGACACAATGCGACTCCGGACCTCCATGAACCCACGAACACTGGATAGCAAGGTTCTGTGTTTGGAACTAAATCTTTCACTTGTCTTTCTTTTTGTTCTCCTTGTTAATTTGGAGAATCAATTTTCTCTTAAGAGTTTTTTACTTAGATAATCAAGATCAGAAGTAATTCTCATATCCATATTAATTACATTGTTAATTTTTTCATCATCAATCATTCCTTTTATTGTCTTCGTATCTTTTTGTGGCCCCATTTCTACTGTTGATATTCTGATACAAATTTTTTCATGGTAATTTCCAATGCGTTTCCTCCAGGACGACGGTGGGTGGACGGCTATGATCTGGGCTACGGAGTACAAACACCTGGACCAGGTGAGGCTGCTGCTGTCCAAAGGAGCCGACGTCAGCATCAGAGACAAGGTGGCCATTTTAATCCCTTCATTCTATAGACACACATTTTATGCTTCCTTGCTATATATTAACCATATATGCTATATATGGTTTTGCTGGTGACATACATTTGTATATTATTTTCTTATAATTTAATAAATAAATACTTAATTTTTCTTTTGCCAGATGGTTAAAGTTTTTTGCCTTTATGTTTGCTATTTTAAAGATTAAATCTTTTTTGTATGGACATTGTGGCTCCTGTGATTTTGACGCTTACATGCATACAGTTCTGATTCATCCTGCTATCTATCCATGGTATTCATACCATTCATATGAAAGTATGCACAATTTATTTCCCCAAATGTCCTGATTCCCACCAACGTTGTCCTGACGCCCTCCATCTGCCTGAGATCGGATGTGCGTGTTTATCTTGTTGTACACCATTGATCAATGAAATGTGTCATGTGTCCCCTGTCAGGAGGAGAACATCTGCCTCCACTGGGCGGCGTTCTCCGGCAGCGTGGAGATCTCCGAGCTGCTCATCAAGGCCCACGGAGAGCTACACGCCGTCAACATCCACGGGGACTCGCCACTGCACATTGCCGCACGCGAGAACCGCGTCGAGTGTGTCACGTGAGTCTTTATTTAAAGGAGACATATTTTGGCGTTTTCACAACAAGTAAACATAGTATTTTAGTTTGCTGGCAATAGCTTTTAGGAAAAAAAAAAATGCCGACTGCTATTCCCCTCTGTTTCAGTCCCTTCAGAATGCGATGCTTCTGGTGTCTAGCTATAATGCAGATGAGCTGCTGCCCATTGACCAATGAGCTGTCAGACTGAACCACAGCATGGAGGAGAAGGGAGGGTTGCCATTTGCGGACTCCTGGGGTTTTATATCTATATAATATAATTATGATAATATTATGTATGGGTATTTCTATAATATTATATCTAATATCATGGCCAAAATCTATGTGCGCCTCAGGTGATATAATAAATCACAAAGACTGCGTGACTTCTTTGGCACTTTCACAACAATAAAGACTCGTAGTGGGGGATATCTCGGCCATGGTTGAGAAGAATTGGGGGGAAAGGATCTTTGGCCTTGACCCTCTGAAGTCCATGAACCGCGACATGGTGGAGAAAGCGATTGTACTCCGGGAGCTGAGATGCCGAACTGCCGCCTAGCTCCCCGCGCCGAAGCTGCTAGACTGCCGCCGCCGAAGCTTCAGCCGCAGTCCGGCAGCTCCGGTGGTGTACTCCAGGAGCTGGACTGCTGCCGAAGCTTTCCAACTGCTCCGGCGGGTGTATTCCGGGAGCTGAAAAGTCCGACGAGGGTAGCTCGGTGGCAGTCCGGCAGCTGAGCTCCGGGAGTACAATCCCTTTCTCCATGTCGCCTCTTCCGGACTGCCGCTCCAGCGGTGCCACTGGCAGAGAAAGGGATCGTACTCCCGGAGCTGAGCTCAGACTGCCGCCGAGTTCCCCCCACCGGAGCTGCTCGTCCATTGGTCCACAAAATCTCTCTCGTCATACTATACGTGTCTGGAAGCCTCTCAGACACGATCAAAATTACTATGTTGAAGAGCGTATAAGACAAATTACCATGTTTAAAAAATAAGATCCAGTCAGGGGCTATCAGAGAGTGGGCTGTGGATTTAGCGCTACTTGGAGTATACATTTATCGAGACATTTGTTGTAATCGTTCTGCTACACGTGGTCATTACACTGTCACGCTGTCATTTTCTGAATCCGTGTTTGCACAGTCCCAGTGCGGCCTACATATCTCCATTTTACTTCATTAACACATCCATCACACATTACGTTAAATGTGCATTAGGATGTTGCTCAAGGGTTTATTGTATAAGGAGGGAATATTATGAATTGTGCGCTTTTATTGATATGATATAATTAAAAATGTCAGGTATTTGTCTTTGTATTTTTATTTATCTTAATTATTTTCTGTTAAATGGACTGGGCTAATAGCAGAAACCAGCCTATGCATAGCGCTCACTAAATCCAGTCAGGGGATGTCGATCACACTGTGTTACTTTGTGGACCCAGAAGGTTACAGCTGGCCACAATTCCTTCTTTTATATTGTTTTAATTTCAATGTTTAGGCAGAAGCTTATTTCCACCAATCCTGCCTCGCTGCTAAGTAACTTATCGTTAAGTCTAAATGTAACGGGGGCCAAAGGGATGTCGCCAATACACCTGATTAGAGGAGATTCAGTCCCACAGTCCAAAGCATCCCATAACATTAACGACCAAGCCTGTTTTCTTGTTCTCCTCCAGGTTGTTCCTTTCCCAGGGGGCTAACGTATACCTGAGGAACCGAGAGGGGGAGACGCCCCTGGACTGCTGTGGCCAGACCTCCAAGGCCTGGCTCTGCCTCCAGGACAACCGCAGGCAGAGGGAGGCCCTAAACAACTGCCCCCCGGAGGACACCCAGAAGGTCCTCAACAGGTGGGTCTCCTGAAGTCGCCCAATCAATGGAATTATAATTAGAAAAAGTTGTTGCGATAACGGCCAAAGCTTGCTAATGCGCGCTTGCTGACGCGTGCTTGCACGCTTGCTGACGCGGGCTTGCACGCTTGCTGACGCGCGCTTGCACGCTTGCTGACGCGCGCTTGCACGCTTGCTGACGCGCGCTGCTAGCTAACGCGCGCAGCTTGCTAACGCGCGCTGCTTGCTAACGCGCGCTGCTTGCTAGTGAGGGCTTGCTAATGCTCACCTCTGCTATAACAATGCAAGGATTAAAATGAAATGTTTCCAGGCCTTGGTCTTGAATGATCAGCAATTACAAAACTTTCCAAGTGACAACCTTTGGGTTTGAAGATGTCTAAGATGTTTTTGAAGACTTTCTTTAGTTTTTTGGAGTTTGTTCTGACCTTCCTAGAGGATCTACTGTTTATTTAAGAAGGAACTATTGTCCACTTGTGAATTAAATGTTCTGGTACCAGATGGCTCCTCATCTCCAGACATGCTGTCGCGTCTGGTCAAAACACTCTGGCTTCATATCCAATCATTTGTAGTTTTCGATTCAATATTTGTACTGAAAACATTTTGTATTTGCATGGCTCGCTGGCCAGCCCTTGGGGTCACTGTGAACTGCGTGGCCAAGGCCAAGAGGTTCATACCCATGGTATCTAGAATCTTATCCCTTAGCAACAAGCTGCATATTTTCCTAGACCATTCAAGGACCATTGTCCTTCAAATCATGCATGCTTCTTATGTTCAGTTTCCCCCCCCCCTCTGTTGCAGGAATGATTGGTTAGGCACATTATTTTCTCTTGCTTGACATGCATACACAGCATTAACATACCCACATACCACGACAACCTGTTTCTGACAAACTGTGTGTAGCAAAGGCTGTTACTACACGCCAACCTGGTGGCTGCCACACTCCACCTAGGTGGCTTCTTTTGGGCTCCTCCAGACCAAAGACACAGGGGGGTGGTGTTAAAAATCAGGTTCATTGCAAAGGTTTGTTAATGAACATGGCAAGGTGCTCCGCTGCCATCCAGGATATCTCCCAAGTGTGTGTGGAGATGGCTGGCTGATTGACTGATGGCTGACTAGTCATTGTGCAGCAGGTGTGCAGCGTCACCCAGAGTTAGACTCAGCCAGATGAGGTTGCTTAAACCAGCCATCATCCACACACACTCCCACTGTCCACACACTAAACAATACTTTTCTTTAAATAAGATTCTATGTATACCGATGTATATATGACGGCGGGCTATGTCACATCAGAACGTCCTTCTAACCGCGTGGCCACTTCCTGTTTCCTGTGCAGAGATGTCGCCAGGGGACACGAGAGGGTTCCCATCCCCTGTGTCAACTCTGAGGATGGACAGACGTGTCCAGAGAACTACAAATACATCCCTGTGAACTGCGTGACCTCGCCCATGAACATAGACCGCAACATCACACACTTACAGGTGAGCTTAACTAACACAACCTCACACATACCTGCACTTGAGCTAGACAACACATAACCTCGAAAATGAACAGGTGTGCTTAACTAACACCCCGCATCACGCATACCTACAGGTGAGCTAGACTAACACACAACCTCACACACTTACAGGTGAGCTAGACCAACACATAACCTCACAAACATACAGGTAAGATAGACTAACACACAACCTCACACACTTACAGGCGAGCTAGACTAACGCACAATCTCCCAGATTGAAGGTGAGCTGGACTAAAACACATCCGACATTTAGAGTTGAGCTAGACTAACACACATCATCGCACAGTCACACTAACAGTTGAGCTTGACTACCCAAGGCCAGACTCTATTTTTTTACTCCCTACATCGGCTAATAAAATCCAGTAGCAGTCCGGCTCTAGTCCCTACACACCCCTCCCCAACCCAGCAACTGCCTTTTTCCACGTCAGTCAGGTGGTTCCTCAAGTGAATCCGAGTCAGGGTTCCAGAGCAAATTGCATTTATGACCTATTGCACAGCTCTCTGTGCCCACTTAGTGTCCAGGCCCTGGCTCATTCTCAAGTGGAATTGGGATTGACTGGTGATTGCACATTTTTTATATCCTTACCAGTCTGCCATTTTTATATAAAAAAATCAAACAAACATACAATAGGTATCTGCACTACTCTGTGAATACCTAAGTACATTGATTTAAGGGATGATGAAGCTTGCATTCAGCTCCAGTTGGTTTAAATAGGAACTAATTACTTCAAATCAAATGACAATTTTAATAACAAATAAATCACGTGTCTTCTTGCCCCCACAGTACTGCGTATGTAAAGAGGACTGCTCATCCAGTGTGTGTATGTGTGGACAGCTCAGCCTGCGCTGCTGGTATGACAAGGTGAGAAGCACTATCGGTGACTATCGGCCTGTGATATCAAGGTCCCAGCCAATGAATTCTCATTACTCCATGAATCTAAATGAGCTACTATTGTACTATCATAATGTTCTGAAGTCAGCAGGTAGCGGTTTTGCGTCAGGCCCAACAATCTTTTACAGATAAAACTTGTTCTTCTGTGCTTCCTTCAACAAGGAGCGATGTAGAACTGAAGTTGTGCATTCCTACATTGTCCGTCTCCTTTTTGGCCCTATAGGCTGGCCGTCTGCTGCCAGAGTTCTGCAGGGAGGAGCCACCCCTGATCTTTGAGTGCAACCACGCGTGTTCCTGTCGGAGGACCTGCAAAAACCGCGTGGTGCAGAACGGACTACGGTACATCTGAACTTTGCAACAGGAATGCTCCTTAGACTGCAAACTATGCACGTTAAACACTCAAAGTCCATCTCACACAATCCCATTCCATTTCCTTTTTGCGTCATGTTCTCTGAATGCCGAAGATATAAACGCTTTCAACTACGCCTTTGCGTGCGCATGACGGGTCCCCCGTTTGAAGAGTTGGTTGTGCATGTCCTTAGAAATGAACGTGTCATGTTGGAAAGATTCGATACTCTCATGAACGATAGTGTCGGTAAGGGTCAGGATTACGTAGGCACATCAGCAGGGACGGTAATGGTGGAAAGTAGCTGTGGTCTTTTTCTGCCATGATCTCAGAGTGAACAAGATGGTAACCTCTGGAGGGTCCCCTTGTTTGTTGTTTACATCATGCAAATCCAGAAGGTCTATACTGTATACGTGATCTGATGGGCTCTCTTGTGAATCGTCCTCCACTAAAACAAGAACTACCCGTGGAAAAAATATGTATATTCATTATAATTTCTGTCCTCAATTATAGCGTGGCTAATAAAGTCGTGTTTTTTTGTACTACATCATCATCACTCTGATGGATTTAACTTTTCATTTAATAAAGTAATTTGTTTTCAGGATCCGACTGCAGCTGTTCAGGACCCCTAAGAAGGGCTGGGGGGTCCGGGCACTACAAGACATACCGCAGGGCACTTTTATTTGCGAGTATGTTTTTGTATTTATACATTTATGTAAAGCACAATAACGCTAACCCTATTTTTTGAAGTAACTAACGTAAATCTGTCCATCACTGATTCACTGTGAATCCTAACTGTTTTCTCCCAGGTACGTGGGGGAGATAATCTCAGAGGAGGAGGCTGAGATGAGAAAAAACGATACTTACTTGTTCAGCATGGACAACAAGGTACACACAATCCTCATTGTAATTGATTGATATCACCTTCCTTTATGTACTTCTGTTTCTGGATAGGTTCATGGCAGTTTTACCCACCAGATGATCGCAACTGCACCTTGTTGATGTGTATGTGTTGAGGTTGACACAATTAGCGGTGCTTCCGCACGACTTAATTCCAGTTTATGTCGCTTTCCCACTCTCCTTTTGCTGTCTCTCTCAATCCTTCACCTTTATTGTTTATCTGTCACTCTCCGTCTCTGCGATCCTTCTCTCTCTCTCTCTTCTGTCTGTTTTCGATTCTCTCTTCCACACTCTCTCAGCCAAAGGATGTTTACTGCATCGACGCCCACTTCTACGGGAACATCAGCCGCTTCATCAACCACATGTGCGAGCCTAACCTGTTTGCGTGTCGGGTCTTCACCAGCCACCAGGACCTGCGGTTCCCTCACATCGCGTTCTTTGCCTGCGAGAACATCAAGGCTGGAGAAGAGCTTGGGTAGGGTTTTGAAACCAAACGAGGATGGTGAGGGTGTTCACCCATCCCTACTGAAAGTTTCTAGGTTCATTGGGTCCGCCAGTCGATCTTTAAACATCCTTAAGCTAGATGCCATTTAATAACAAATGCCCTACACTACCATAGTGGCTCGACAGGACCTCTGTCCTGATTATTCCCTTCACTTTCCATGGAACGGATCCAAGTTGATCGTTTTTAATAGTATCATTTAAATTGCAGCCATTCCTTTGATCTACTTATGATGTTCAGTAGGTTTGTACCGTGCCTTTCACTCAGGTATCTACTCTGTTCCCCGGCCTTCTCAGGTTCAACTACGGTGAACTCTTCTGGGAGGTGAAGAGGAAGCAGTTCAGTTGTGAATGCGGCTCTCCGAAGTGCAGGTACTCCTCAGCGGCCTTAGCCTTGCTGCAGGCCGACAGCACACCGGGCGACCGGCTGCAGCCCAGCACCCTGCCCGACACCAGCTCTTCCCACGGCCCAGCCACCTGAATCCCCTGGAGAACCGGGGCTCCACCTCGATATCCAGGATCTAGCTGGAGGAACCAGGCTATACCCGTAGATCCTGGTTCTACCCGGACATTCTCGGTCCACCTATAGAACCAGGCTCTAGAGATAGTCTAGAGAACCTTGTCCTCACTCGTCGAACCTGGCTTCCACATAGACAACTCTACAACTTGGAGCTTAAGAACTTGGATCCCCACACGAAGAACCAACTGCTCCCTGTAGAAACTGTCCGGTTCCCAAGCCTGTTCTGCCGTACTCACCACCAGCCACATTTATATGAATAGACACTCACCCATACATACATGAATGTACATGAATACATGTGTGTACTTTCTGACTCGCACAGTAGAACCTGAATACATGTACACATACATACCACACACAGATTGACTTCTTCACTCGCAAGACCTGTACAGTCGGCCTCTTCACCTCCTCCCCCCTGAAAATGATGGGCAATTGCCACAGGACTGTCAAGCCCATCCAAGACAGTGACGCACACAATCATATGCACAATATACTTGTGCAGAAATGCACCACTACTTCACCTTTCAAACTTGTGTAATATACCATTAGGGGGCAGTACAGACAAGCAAACCTAATCTATTTTTTTTTTGTCAAAACCATAGCTTTTTTTCAACAACCTTTCTTGGGAGATGCATCTTTTTACCTTGATCTCAATAGAAACTTTGTCCAAATTGAGTAAATCTATTTTCTTGTGGCCACAATTATGAAATTGGACTTTCAGAGAGATGGCATGTTTTTGATGAAGACAAGACAAATGGATGGGAGCAACTTGGTAGACGTCTATAGTTGATTAGCATGTACCATTCCATCGAGAGGGCCCTAGTCCGAGTGCTTGTATTCCTGGGTTTGTCTGAAGAATAATGCTCTGAACTAGTCGATTTCAAAGGTAAACAGTGGACTTCGAGTGGAATTGTGGGACAATGAAAAAGTTGCTGGCAAAGTTATCAATGCGTACTTCAGTTTACTGAAAAAAGGTAGCCTCTCAGAAAAAACATACCATTTAACCAAAATGTGCTGGATATGTTTTCAACAGGGGTTCGCATTCCGCCATGGTATGAGAAGATCATTTTGATAAAAATCCTTTAAACTCGCCCCTGAAAATCAAGATGTGTGGTGCTAACATTTTTGATGTTTCTGTGGCTATAGTTGGTAAAAAAGGGGCATCATGCTACAAAATATCAATTGACAATAAATATCAATTGACGGCAACCAATAGTTCTTGAATCAATAACTTTGCAACCGTTTGATCCCATTCAAGCAGTGATGAGCATGAAAAGGTGCTAAAGAAGCATTTTCTTTGGTTTCCATTTTATATTTTACTCAAGTGAATATAGCTGTAAAATAACGTTTTGTATGTTACCAAACTCTTTTCATTTTTTTTTAACCTGTAGTTACTGTAGTTGGCCTGTTTTTAGTTATGTTAACAATGGCCAACCTGTCTTTGTGTCTTAAAATGGTATTAGTAAAGCAGTGACTCTTGTGGAATTGATTGCAGATAGACATTTAAAGAAAATAATTGATAAAAAATGCACTTCGGTTTATGTTCTGTTACATCTCTGGATCCTGTACCTTTCATCTAATTAGTTGTACCTTTTTCAATAAATTTACTACTAATGCGTCGATTGAAGTTGTGATTACTGCGATGGCCTCCACGATGATTTGATTCTTTTGTAATCCTCTACTTCTTCTAATTAGTTGTGGTTTTATTGTCAGGGCTACCTGCATTGCTGCACAAAGCCCATTAGAAGAAGGATTATGCCACCACCTGCCCCCTTGACGCTATCCCCTCCTCTCTCCTCCAGGATGTCTCAAGCGATGTCTCCTGCCATTTCTCACCTCACTTATCAACTCCTCCCTCACTTCAGGCATTGTTCCAGCATCCTTCAAGACTGCTAGAATAAAGCCTCTCCTCAAAAAACCAGCACTACCGACATCCAGAACTACAGACCGGTATCACTTCTTTCATTCCTCTCTAAAAAACTGGAACGTGCCATTGCTAACCAACTGTCCTATCTCTCATCTAACAACCTGCTTGACCCTCACCAGTCAGGCTTCAAGAAGGCACACTACTGAGACGGCTCTCCTCGCGGTGACTGAATCCCTCCATGCTGCCAGAGCCTCGTCCCTCTCATCGGTTCTCATTCTCCTCGACTTGTCCGCAGCATTTGACACGGTGAACCACCAGATCCTCCTTGCCACTCTTGCTGAACTTGGCATCGCTGAATCTGCTCTTTCCTGGTTCACACCCTACCTGATGAACCGCACCTATCAAGTGAAATGGAATGGCTCCTTGTCCAAACCTTGCACGCTTGAAACTGGGGTCCCCCAAGGCTCTGTACTGGGGCCTCTTCTGTTCTCCCTCTATACCAGATCACTGGGCTCTGTAATTGCGTCACATGGCTTTTCCTATCACTGCTATGCTGACGACGCTCAGCTATTCCTCTCTTTCCCCTCATCTGATAAAGCCCTGATTGCAATACGCATATCGGAATGTCTGGCGGACGTCAGCACCTGGACAACTGCCCATCACCTGGGGGCTTAACCTCAACAAAACCGAGCTCCTCCTAATCCCAGGGAAAGATTGCCCACACATGGACTTACTGGTCACCGTTGAGAACATCACTGTATCTCCTTCTCCAACTGCCAGAAACCTTGGTGTGGTATTGGACAATCAGTTATGCTGCACCGCAAACATCACTGCGGTGGCCCGATCCTGCAGATTTGCACTTTACAACATCCGCAGAATCCGGCCCTTCCTCACAAGGGAAGCAGCTCAGCTTCTAGTCCAATCACTGGTCATCTCCCGCCTCGACTACTGCAACTCACTCCTGGCTGGACTTCCTGCCTCTGCGATTAAACCTTTGCAGCGCATCCAGAATGCGGCAGCGCGCCTCGTGTTCAACCTACCGAAGTTCTCCCATGTGACCCCCCCTCTTCCGGGACCTCCACTGGCTCACTGTAGTAGCTCGCATCAAATTTAAGACGATGGTACTGGCATACAAGGCAGTCGATGGAACTGCCCCTGCCTACCTCCAAGCATTGCTAAAGCCACACACCCCAGCTCGATCCCTCCGCTCAACGTCATCCGCCATCGCTAAGAGCTAGCAAAGGTCGTTCAGCAAAGTCACAACTTTTCTCGGTTTTGGGACCTCAGTGGTGGAACGAGCTCCCTGCCGTTCTCAGGACCGCAGTGTCGCTCACTATCTTCCGAAAAAGACTCAAGATTCACCTGGTCAGAGTCCACCTCGACTCTGCGAAGCCACTCTCCCCCCTCTGGCCACCATTGTACACTGTATTGTATTGTGTTGTATTGTATTGTATCATAGTACTTAACTGTTTAGCAACTGCAGTAGCTGCTATCATTGCTGTAACACGGGGAATTGGTTAGCCTAGTGATTTTTGTACTTGGTTCTATGAACATCCTTACTGTACCGATAGCGATATATTGTTGCACTTCTTATGACAAATGTACTTATTGTAAGTCGCTTTGGATAAAAGCGTCTGCTAAATGCCCTAAATGTAAATGATTATGCCAAACAAAGTAGTGCTGTAGCTAACTATAATATAAACAGATTTATGTTTGCATTATCTGGAAGGTGGTTTAAACGGCATGTGGAACTTCAGCTCTAGCACCACAGCATTTACATTGGATGTGTTAATCATGGTGCTGTTAATGCTGAGCTGTGAGACTTCTTACCCTGAGAAGGATCACTGAAGGATGAAAATGCATTATCCTGAACTAACCCTTTCAAATTTGACAATCATTTAACTCACTTTTTTTTCTGATTAAAACCATTTAATATAAAATCTCCTGACATATTAGTTTTGTTTCCCATTTTAGTACAAGTGAACTACACACCCACTATTTAAGAAGCTGGATCTCCCAGCCCATAGTCTACTAAGTGGGTCTATACACCGTCGCCAGCAATTTCATTTTGATTCGCTTGAGGCCAGCAAATGAAATATGTAAGCAGCTGTGCATCTTATTTAATGAGTTCAAAATCTAGCAGCTGCTATCTAGACCTCCTATCTATGTTGTATTTACAACTGCGGCAAAGCTCTTCCAAAAATGAATTGAATTTCAATTTGAACTGAATTAAAAATCTCAAGAGTTCAAAGGGGTTTTCGCCTTGCTGGTGGTAACCATGGTAACCAATGCCTACGTTTACATCCGTTGTCCCCGGTGACACCATCAGCAAGTGATGAGAGAGGACCAAAGACAGGAAGTCCCTGGGGCAGACTTTGTGGAGGCCTCTAGCTAGCCGGTGATTGCTCCCTTCCTTATTACAAAGGCAACAGGGGCCAGAGACAATCGTTTAATCTGAGAAAGTTCAGCTCGACGGTTGAAGACGTTTGGTTCACGATAACAAGTTTCTGCGCTTAGCTATTTCCGCATTCCAAGAGTGGGCAACTTGCTACACAATCATTCTGGACACCCTGTGGTTATAGGAGCAGCAGTGCTTAAGGGCTTCATAAAAAACGTTTATTTTCGTTTTGCATTGGATTTGTATTGCCACGCACGGTTATGCAACGAAACGTTCGCCGCCACTCCAGATGGGACGAGGGGCTCTCCACAGTGGAATATGGTAGGCCTAAGAGAGGATTTTGATCGCTGTGTTTTGGTGTAACATTTGAGCATTTTAATATCACATTTGAGAATATACAAAATAGCCTACCTACATTTTGTAAAACAAATAAAGGGTACCTCGACTTAATATGGTCATGCAAAGTAGGCTATGGTTCAGACAATGTGAATTGTCTGTATTCTTTTTGAAAAGATGTATGTGGTTTTTCGATAATATGCTGTTTTTGGGCCACCTGCCTATATATTGGCCATATATTGCCATAGCAGTGAATATCTGACAAATACAAATATTTTTATGAAAGTTAACACCCCGGGATGTATGGGCATAGATGGAATTTAAATAAGATGACCACTAACTTAATCTATAGCCAAACAGTTTCTCTTGAAATGTGTCACAGCCCTAAGATCGTTTACATCCAACAACTGGAAGAAGCTTACTTTGGGCTCGGATGAGACGTGGTCTCAAACCCACGAGCGACCTGGTCATCGGCAAGCGGTGGTCGACGCGCTCGAGGAGAAGGAAGACTCGCGTGGTGATTCCGAGGCGTCACGGAGAGCGGAGGACACGTGTGCAGAGCCACACCATTACAGCAGCGTAGTACAGCTGGGCGAGACTTCCAGGCCGGTGCGAGGGCATGGCGTGCGTGTCATGGTCGAGAGACATGAGGCCCTCAACAGTACGCCGTGGTCAACCAAGTGAGTTCACTGCTTTTTGATTTGTCGTTGATATTTTGTCCAACATTAGGGCTCCTGCCTTCCCTGTGGCTACTGTAAAACCACACGGTAAATACCACAACGACGATACATTTCACAATAAATGGGGAAAAACGCAACACAAGTTGGCCAAATATGCCCCAGAACATAATGACTGAATACAAAGAGATTAAAAGAATAAACACGTAGGCCCCTGGTAAAACTATTACCATGTTTCTTTTCATTGAAATACACAGAAGCCGCCACCAGATTGGTTGTTCGAGTCGGACTGAAGGACTCCGTAGAATAGATCATCTATATTTCCTTGGCAACAAGCAGCCTGATCCGATCAAAATACCAGATCAAAAATCTATTTCATGATGATCCAGACCTGTGGATATAGCCTTCCTCTGAATTGCATGCCTACTAAACGATATTCAACACAGAAAAGAAGTCACTTAACATTCAAATATTTTCATATTCACGAGGAATATAACAGTGTTTTGGAGTTAATTTAATAGCTTTTGATCAAGCATTATGATGTAGACTGCGCAGTCTCTGTCGTCATAGAATACATTTTGTGTTCCCTTTAGAAAGATATTTAGGCCCTGGCCTGCCTCCTAATGGGAGATAACAATAATAGTGGGAAACGTGCTATTAGGGACGTTCACTAAAGGCGTAATCATCATGGAACAAATTATCCCTGCAGAGAACACCAACATTATACATAGGCCTCTGCTCACATCGTGCTGTAGGCCAAATAGCCTACCTGCCGTGGAAGTCTATTGTTTTTATTTGTAATTTGCAACCAGTTCTAGTATCATCAAACGTTTTGTGTCTTATAAAACACCAGTTTCTCGCACATTCACTGGAGAGTTAGCGAGTGTTTGTGCGCTCGCGTCACCGATTGGCCAATTCTGGTCACATGCGCTAATTCTAGTCTAGGAGGGTCGCCGAGCAGCCCCCATACTGAGAGCGACCGAGCAGAAACCAGAGGACCATGTCTCCTGCTCGATTGCTTTCTTAGAGATATTTTATTTTGCTGTCAAGCTGAGGGAGGAAGAAAAAAAAGACGTTTTTTTGTTCCACGATATCGAGAACGGAGCGTTTCGTGGGACTTTCAACTGGTGTTTTGCATGCTGGCATGGTTCTGTCATCTTTAGACAGAAGCGATGGGTTTCCTTCAGCGCGATCACACCCCGATCCGGACTTGAGATGGATCCGGCTGCGATCTGAAGTGAACCTCCAGTAGTCTCCTCCATCGACTCAAATCGCTTCCCTCAAGATTTTGCGTTCAGGGGGCAAACTTAGGCTACTTTTCTTTGTTTTTTAATTATCTCGATTCCATGGAAGATGGGTGAATGGGGAGGAACAACAGAAAAAGATTTCCACTGAAGCAGATTTTGTTTGATTTCCTCAACCAGCCTGTTCGTAACCTCTGGCTGTGGTTTGGACCGGCGTGCTGGTTGTGATGCTTCTCCCCTCCATTTGCATTGACACACGTTTGGATTCTCCTTGTTGGATCTGTGCGTTCCCAGAATGGCTCGCTTCTCAGAAGATCTCCCCAGCCGCTATGGAGGAGGTGGTGGAGGCGGAGGCAGAGGTGGACCGGGCGGTGGGAGAGGGGGTGCCCGGGGTGGCGGTGCTCCAGGGGGCCAAAGGATGTACAAGCAGTCGATGGCTCAACGAGCCAGGACAATGGCCATATACAACCCCAACCCTGTCAAACAAAACTGCTTCACCGTCAACCGCTCCCTGTTCATCTTCCGCGAGGACAACCTCATTCGGAAGTATGCAAAACGAATCACCGAGTGGCCATATCCTTAATATCATCCTTGATTCGGTTCAAGAGTGAACCGAAGTGGTGTCAAACGTGTTTGTATACGTCGCTTCGAGCTTGGACAGAAGTGTTTATTGTGGCGTGTGTCAACATGAGTGTCTAAGCAGATCAACACAGGGGCTTTACTGATATGTATAGAGGAGACAACTCGTCTATAGCCTCCGCTGAGTTGTAGTTAGATGGGTTGAACAACTCCTCTTCAGACTCGGTTGAATGGCCGCCTGTAGAGCACCGCTTCCCGCTTGCCTCTCAACGCACCTGTCGCTTCGTATCTGGGCGTCGAGCAAAGTTAGCTCCTCTTTTATCGGCTTTAGTAGCCTCTTTGTTTCTGTCTTGTGTCGCAGCCTTGTACACCTTAAAGCCCACCACCTCGGACCTGGCTTCGCCTGTGTGTTAAATAGTTGCATAGGAAGACTTTCGCACAACTTAGGCCTGATACAACATCGTAACTGTCCGCCCGAATAGGTAACGTCGCTCCTAACTTACGTCGTTTGGTTACGCGATGTGATGATGAATTGGCTAACCGTACGTAACCTAATATAATATGTTGAGATAAATACATGGTTTCGTGATCTAGCGCCCATGATCAACTGAGCATAGATGGTCGAGTTACGCAGGGTATTTTTAAATTAACAAGCGTTTAGTCGTGCTAACAGTTTTAAAAAAGAAAATCTTATATATATTAAGCCTCCGTCGAGTTGGGACCGTTGCTCGGACGTCGCTAGAACGCCCCGTACTGCTGTCCGCGGTGCTGAACGCGCCCACGCGTCCGCGCGAGCCGAGGCTTTGGAGCAGAGAGGGCGCATGACAAACGAAAGCAGACAGCTGGATCGTGTGTGTGTGTGTGTGTGTGTGTGTGTGTGTGTGTGTGTGTGTGTGTGTGTGTGTGTGTGTGTGTGTGTGTGTGTGTGTGTGTGTGTGTGTGTGTGTGTGTGTGTGTGTGTGTGTGTGTGTGTGTGTGTGTGTGTGTGTGTGTGTGTGTGTGTGTGTGTGTGTGTGTGTGTGTGTGTGTGTGTGTGTGTGTGTGTGTGTGCGCGCGCTAGTTGCAAGAGCGTTCACCCATCAAATGAAAAAATAAACGCCTATCAATTTTTTTCTATCCGTGGCCTTCTTGCGTTGATCTGTTCTTCCTCCTCTATTCAGGGACTCACAATTAGGACAGCAACAGCTCTCATCACATAGGCTACAGTCTACTTAGGTTGTTTATTCAAACCAGAGCTGTGCTTGTTGTATGACGCTGATACATAGTGCTAGTCTCACGGGCCAATTTCACTGTTTGTCTCCTCTTAACGGCCCTAAGGTCTCCCAATTCCCTTTTCACTTATGCTTCGCAGACGTTTGTCTTGCATTACCAGTGGGAAATTAGCGTGTAAAAAATGGATTTCTCGATTTCCAAACGTTTGGAAAGAGATTAAGTGGGCCAGCCTTGGAAAGATCAGGTGTCCAATATTTGGATTACCCTCAAATGTTTTGAGCTTGCCCTGGGGCACGGGCCAATGTGTTTTGTGCAAGTACGCCGAAATTTCAATATTAAATATATATATAGTCAGGCCAATATAATGTTATAGTTGTTTCTAAATAGATCACAAAAACAATTTTAGGCAAGGCTTTTTTTTCTCCAATTCCTGAATTTCCCAAACTTTGAATATTGATTAGATATTTCCCATTTATCTTTTCAAGTTATTTGATTGCTATTTTCTTAGATAAGATCATATAAAATAGTTTCTCTTTATTCAGAGACTAGAAAACAGAGCAATTGAATTAAGAAGCAACAGAAAAATCAACACATCATCAAAAAAACACCACAGCCCGCTATTATTCCCTGACCCACAGTGTTTATATCTACGTGACCGATGACTGTTGATGGAACTGAGAAGGGCACTGTGTTTCCCTTAACTGCACCCTCCCACTCCCTTCGAGTACATGATCCTCTCCACCATCATCGCCAACTGCATTGTCCTCGCCCTGGAGCAACACCTGCCTGTCAACGACAAGACGCCCATGTCCGAACGACTGGTGAGTGTCCATCTTGTCTATCGATCCCGTGGTAGTGACATCACAAATGGGAGTGTCCAGACAGTTGTAAGATGGATGGATCGCGTTCTACGATTGATTAATTAATCCATCTATCAGTCAAGACTGCCAAGTGAACGGTATCCCCTTGTATAGGCTGGTCTATCTACCGTGCATCTGATGGGGACTGGACACTCCCATTTGTGATGTCCCAATTGGTTTGATAAATGGCTTGTTATTGCTCTTAAGCATCACACCTTGGGTATCAATAGACTGCCTTTAAAAGTGGGACAAATGTGTTGATTTTGAAATAGCTTGTAATGGCACATTACTAATACACAATCACACCTGGTGGTCAATAGGGGGCCTTTAAGTTACAGAAACACTGGACTGACATCTCAGATCCATTTCTTATGCAATTCTCTTTGGCTAAAACAACTGCTAAATTAATTAAATAGATAGAAGTACTGTGCTGCACGCCAATCCAAACCGACACTTGTTTAGAAACAGAATCATAGTTGCGTTGTTCCACTGATGGAGAACGTCCCCTCCTCGTGTCCGCCAAGCCCCTGTGATCTCCATCATTCTCCAAGCAAACGCGGCAGATGAGCGGATTTTCTTTTTCCACCCAAGGATAGAAAACAAAGTGTGCTACTTATCAGGCATCAGAGAGTGTGTGGTTCATTAGAACACGACTACTTTACTCTCTCCTCTCTCTCCTTCTTCCTATCCGTCTCGCAGATTAACACGACGAGTGCTCTTTTAATTAGAGAGCCGCATCCTGCTATTATTTATGATCCTGCGTAAACAACGCTGCCGCCATCAAGTCTCTAAAGTACGCGGCCGGCTCAGACCCCTTAAAGGATCTCAGATCCATGGCAGGTCTTTAGCACCCTGGCCTTAACGCCGCTTGGTACACAAAAGCATCTATATTCCTCCCAACCATTTTAGATGTATGCATAATAGACACTAACACACTTCCACTGCCGCCTATAACAGCATTCGTCTATCTCATTCCTAAACCCCCTTCCGGCTAAATTATTACGCAACACCTTTGATTGTTTTTGTCTAGGACCCTAGCGCACGTAGATCGTGTGCTCTGCTGAAGGCCTGATTATTATTCTCCATACGTCCGTGCTTCCAACACCCTCAGACACTGACTTGAGGCCAAGCTGTACTTCAATGTCAGAATGCTGCCACTGAGATGCCGTGGGTCTCTACACCACTGCATGCATTGATGCCTCCGTGTCCACGATTGTGAGCATAGTCTGCCAAAAGTCACTCATTCAGCGGCGTCTGGTGTTCTTTTATTATGTGAGCATCACGTGTCATGCAATCACACATGTCGCTTTCGGAGAGGTAACACGTACAAGTATAGCAAAGTCACAGACGAGAGTTCGGTGCTGTGAATCCTTAAACATGTATTTGACTTTGCAGATTGAAGAAAAGCCTTTGCTGTTGGTATTGGAATGTCAAACAAAGCTATAATCTGTTTGAACACAGTGGAGAATCCAAGCCGCCTGTTGCACCCAGAGCCGTGCCCATGCTGGGTCGGGCTTCAAAGCTCAACTCCATAGGAGTACATCGGATATTCCAACGCTGAAAGCTTATCATGGTTCGCTATGGCGGGGGGGGCGCCATGTGGGCTATGGCGGGGACGTACACACTCACAACCTACCTCCGCAAAGATTAGACGCAGAAGCATCACATGGGCCCTATCATTTGGGCCTTCAGCAGCATGAATCCGAGCATTACCTGGTCTTCAAGCTGCTGAAGGCGCCCATCAGATGTCCATCACTGCTCTAAAGCCTCCGTGGATTATGTGGGATCATCTTCCATCTGAACGTGTCGGGGCCAGGTGGACGTTGGTGTTGGAGATTGGCTTTCGTGGGGCTGGTGACGAGGTTGTCACCGTGGTTGTCAGTGTGGCTGTCAACGGGGCTGTAGTGGTTCTCGGGCCTGTCGTCACACTGGGTCACGGGGGCGTGGGGGAAATAATGGAGTTGTAGTAGTAGTAGCACACACACTGCACACACACCACACACCGCACACACACCACCTTAGAGCGAAGAGAGAGAGAGAGAGAGAGAGAGAGAGAGAGAGAGAGAGAGAGAGAGAGAGAGAGAGAGAGAGAGAGAGAGAGAGAGAGAGAGAGAGAGAGAGAGAGAGAGAGAGAGAGAGAGAGAGAGAGAGAGGGAATACTGTATGGATACCATATGGAAAATTCAGGGCATTTTAGAAGACGTCATCATATAGAATAATTTGATATGATGTATACTTGTATTTTTTGCCCTCAAGCACAAAGAAGCCCCCATCAAGTCATTAGTCCTGGTCATCGTACTCAGGAATTAAATAGGAGACCTCTTTCTTTCTCTGGCTTATTCTCTTTCTCTCTGTTGGAGTGTTCACTTCATTAGCCATGCTCTAATATTTAACAAAAAGATCTCCCTCCTTCTCCTCCCCCTCTCCGCTCTCTCCCTCCACCCATCTCTCCTCCACTCTCTCTCTCTTTCTTCCTCTCTCTCTCTACTCCCTCCTCTCACTCCTCCCCCACTCTTGCTCTTCCCCGTCCTCTCTTTCTCCCCTCCCTCTTCTATCCTCCCCCCCCCCTCTCCCTCCCTGTCATCACCCCCGTCCCTTTCCCCTATGCAGGACCACACAGAGCCCTACTTCATAGGAATATTCTGCTTTGAGGCGGGCATCAAGATCATCGCCCTGGGCTTCGCTTTCCACAAAGGGTCGTACCTGAGGAACGGATGGAACGTCATGGACTTTGTGGTCGTCCTCACCGGGTGAGTCCTCTGTCCCGGCTTCCCTCCATCCCTCCCTGCCTCACCCGATGGCCGCTGGCCGTGTCAGCTTGAGATAGACGCTATGTGTGTGAGAGAGAGAGAGAGAGAGAGAGAGAGAGAGAGAGAGAGAGAGAGAGAGAGAGAGAGAGGGAGAGAGAGAGAGGGAGAGAGAGAGGGAGAGAGAGGAGAGGGAGAGGGAGAGAGAGAGAGAGAGAGAGAGAGAGAGAGGGAGAGGGAGAGGGAGAGAGAGAGAGAGAGAGGGAGGGGAGAGAGAGAGAGACAGTGAGAGAAGGGAAGAGGGAGGGTGAGAGAGATAGAGAGGCGGGAGTGAAAATGGGCTAGATAGAGGGGGCGAGAGGTCAAGAGAGAGAGGGGGTGCGAGAGAGTGGGACTAAGATGCTTTAGGTGGACTAAGAGAAAGGAAGAGATGGCAAGAGAGAGAGTGTGTGTTTGTGCGTGTGTTTGTGTGAGAGAGATAAAAGCGTGCTTTCTTTTGTCGGTGCTCTATGCCTTGAGAGTGTATACTGAGCTCTGTGCCGCATCACTCCAATTGCTTCCCAGGCATGTGAAAGTTGTTGTGAGAAAACAGACCTACATAACCGTTTTATTCAGAGAATTTAATAATAATGGAAGAGCTATGAGAGGGCGGGATGAAAGCATTGTTGGGTTTGCGGCTGAAAAGCTTTTTATAGTCTCTGGCCTGTCGTTTACTACATGATAACTAAACATGATGATTAAACATTCATGATGATGTCATATACGACATAATACAACAGGATAATTAAAGAGTCATGATCACTTCCTACACTACCCTAGACTGACATCACCAGACCAATTCGCAAATGCGTATTAGTCTGGAATTCTCAGTTCATTTCCAAGGAGCTTTCTAGATGGGCGCAGATTACAATTCTATTTTTAATAAATTAATTTCATAACTCCTAATAATTTCCACATTTCTTATGCACTTTACTCAATGCACCTGATTCTATTATCATTGAATCAAACCTCGCCTTAATTCATCCGCAAAATGTTTGCTGTGTTTAAATTATGACGTTGGCAATACGTTTTCCAACCGTTTGGGTGTCTTTAGAAGTGATGTATGGGTTTGACCTTTGACCTTGAACAAGGTGTTGATGCTACGTGTCAAACTGAGACCTTGCAGGGACACTGCACAATCCTTGAGGTTCTGATGAAGGACGGTGTTTCTCTGTGTCCACAAAGTCTATACACTCATTGAAACGGTAACTAAACCCAACTCAAAATATAAAACAAAGCACAACACAGTTACCCTCTGTCTCTCTCTAGTCTGTTCTTTATCAATGTATTGATTTCAAAGCATTGATTATGTGTCAGGGAAACGACACGGGGTAATAAAGTACTGTGCTATGCACACACACCGATCGTCTGAACATTCAACCAACCAAACAAAGCAAACATGCAAATGGCTGAAACGTCTTTCTGAGCAAGACACCTATTTCACGTATAAATCTTTCATAAAGCACCGCTAGTCCTGGTGTCAACGGCATTGATGGTTTCAGATCTGTTCCTATCACGGCTCCCTGTCCGCCAACATCGCCCCCACTGAGCCATTACCCTCAGATCCACCTCCACTCTCATCATCACCACACTCATCACAAGCCTTCACTCCTTCAACACCCTCATCGCCACACCCTACCACCACCTCATCATTACCCCCCTCATCATCAACCCACCACCACCACCATCATCGGCATTACCACCCTCCTCCTGATCACCAACACTACCACCAGCACGATCATCCTCCCTCACCATCGTCATACCTTCAACACCACCCTGATTCTCACTTACACTCAACCCCTTAACCATCATCGGACCTCATTCCACCAACCATCAACCTCATTACCACCATTATCCTGAACACAGCCTAAACACGGCCTAAACACGGCCTGAACACAGCCTTAACACAGCCTGAAGACGGCCTAAACACGGCCTAACCACGGCCTAAACACGGCCTAACCACGGCCTAAACACGGCCTAACCACGGCCTAAACATGACCTAAACACGACCTAAACACGACCTAAACACGACCTAAACACGGCCTAAACACGACCTAACCACAGCCTAAGCACAGCCTAAATACGGCCTAAACACGGCCTAAGCACGGCCTAAACACGACCTAAACACGGCCTAAACAAAACCTAAACACGGCCTAAACACGGCCCAAAAATGTGCCCCAACACAGCTACCCCTATGAGCAGTATTGTAGCTAACAGTCTGTCCTGTTGCTGGTGGTAAATGGAAGGGCCGTTAGAGATTATTGTTACAGCGTCGTTAGCGCAAGGGCTCTCGCTCTGATTCATGATGTAATTAATTGCAATTTGAAAAAATCCATACGCAAATAAATCAGGACGAGGGATAAACGCTGAAATGAATGAGGATTGAGGGGGGGCGAAACAGGGACATATTTCTCTTTGTATTATATGTAAACACATCCAGCATTGCGTGACCAGACTTTTCCATTCCCCTAGACATGGCCTGTTTCTGCCGGCCTGTCCCCGACTGTATCATTCTGTCCCAGGAATGTCAATGTTTCAAGAAAAAGATTCAATTAGATAAATATATTTTTAATTGGCGAAGATTCTAGCTTGCTCATGAATAATAATTTAGAGGCAGTTTGTAATTAGTCTCCTTCTATCTGATAGGCTTTGAAGCGACCTGACTATGTGGGGGTCTATATATCGACCTTATAAGCAAGAATGACCGATCATAAACATTAGGGGCCCTATCTTGCATCTGGCGCAATTGACTTTCTCACTGGCGCATGGGTCGTTGCTAGTTTGCAACTGGCGCAGAGCGTTCTTTTCCCTCCTGTGCCACACGTCGGTAAATTAGGGAATGATCTTGCGCCCCAAGCGGCGGTTCGGCGAAAGGAGGAGGTGTGTTCGGGCGCAAACGTTCCCTGGCGCTATTTTGGAGTTTCCGAAATCACCTGCGCCACAAACCAGGAAATTCCTGGTTTAAAGTCAGCGGCGAGTTGTTCAGATGCTATTTTAAGGGCGCATGCATAATGTTGCTTGTGCACCTCGCGCATACACTTTGCTTCTCTCATCTACCTAGCGCCACACGTTCTTGGTAAATGATTTGTGAAAGAACAGCCGATACAGTGGTAATAAGTTGTACTTTTAAATCAATGCATCTGCAAACACCGTACAGCAAACACATATTTTCTTGACTCAGACATCGTGAACATGCCCATAATTTTAGTATTTGATCGTGAGAAAACGTTGCTTTACCGCAAGTGAGTGTTAAAAAGAATGAATGAATGCAGGCGCGCGTGTGTAATAGAATTAATGAATGCGGGTGCGCGTGTGTGCATCCATCTGCTTAAACACATGCATCTAAACACGTAACGCATAATACAGTCCATGGCAATGTATATTAATGGGGGGACACATGCATATTAGGAACACAAGTCGATAACGATAATGCGTACAATACTGATAAGAAACGATGTTTATAATGTATTGCGTATATCATTAAATAGAACCACAGTTATCGCATATCATATGTGTGTTAAGTTTTCTTTGCCGAAATTAATTTAAGGACTCAGTATTTCTGAAGTTATGGAAGAAAACCTTATTCCATGTGTGAATCAGGCCATATTATTTGTTCATAAACTGAGCCATTCAAAGTTTGAAATTCCTGTGCATCTGTCTCATCGGGGACTGCAGACTGTCGAAATATCAACTCTGTCAGATTCAGATTCAGACCAACCCTTTTTAGATTTGCGCCGGGTGCAAGTGTCATTTTTGCGCCGATAAAATAGCAACATCGCCATAGAACCGCCCACAAAGCTACTTGCGCTTGGCGCTTCTCACTTGTGTTTCAGACCGTTAAAATAGGGCCCTAGGCATCAAAGTCAACCATTGGGCAAGTACTGCCCGATATTATACTACAGTGCTTCATTTACATGATAAGAATAGGCACATAAAAAATGTGTCCCATTTATTTAATTTCAGAAAGAATAACATCAGATATTATGTTGATATGTGGACCGCCAAACTACACATTTCCTCTTCTGATCATCTTAATCTTGGAACAACCAAGCATAATATGTGACCGAAGTAATTTAGACATCACTGGATAAACACTCTGAAGATCAATCCTGTGTGTACGTGTGTGTGTGTGTGTGTGTTAAATATTGAACCCTGGTTATCAATATTTAAGTTCCTCATTGATTTAAGCCGTCACCATTGTAATTAAGGCAAATGATTGAAGTGTGTAATTTTGAAAACCTTTTCAGACTGGGGGAAATGAATCGCAAAATGACTTTGTATATATTGAGCTATTAAATCATGTAGCATTACAGCAACCAGTAGCGTCATTACTCTACCTAAAGATCAATATTAGCACTACTAGCTAGCTGGCGTTAGTCTGTTTGGTAACCTTGGACGAACAATGCCAGTATGACTCGAGTCCTAATGAAAGACTCTGAATAGTAGCCGTTCAGAGCAGTGGAAAGACTCTTAGTAGTGATTCCCCACTGAGGGTCCGGGAACCAGAGTGGGCAGTGAGAAGAATCCGGGGGGGAATGTACAAATTGTGTTTTAGCATTCATTTTTTAATTCAATATTATTTAGCTAGTTATATTCTGTGCCATTAATGAATGAATGAACCCCAGTTCAAATGAAAAGTGGTTGGTAGCTATCATAGATAGCTAGGGTAGGCAATTCATTTTAGAAGGGTTTTACGTCATTTTTGTTGAAGTTGTCTTTAAATACGAACCAGTGAATTTAATGCTTTGTCAAAGAAACCGAAATCTTACCTGTTATGGGTGGCTGTCTCAGGCCTGTAATAAAGCCGTCCTCTCACTGGCCCTAACGAGATGATGGATGTCCTAATGGTCTGTCTACCTACCCGCCTACCCGGGTGCACTCTCCCTGTGAACTCCGTGAGCATGATGACCACAGACCTACTGCCCATGAACAGCATGCTAGTCATGTGTTTTGGGAGAGGGGCTTTGGAAGGAGCACTTAAAGGAGGGGTCTTTTTCAGTTGGATACTTTCGAAATCTCTGGCTGGTTTCACAGAATTTCCATCCCTAGCAACAGTTAAAGCACAAACTAAATTTGACTTACTACCAGTGTTATATTTCAAGATTCTTTCTTTTAATTACATTTGTAATGCTTTATTCATTTCCTCCCGTTCCCCAGGGGTGTACCCTGTCCCGTGACAGATATGATCTTTTGTCGACTACTTTAACTGTAGCTGTATTAAAGAAGTATACTATTCTGTCTTCAGTGAGATTTTAAAAATCAAAACCCCATTCATAACAGACTGAATAATTATTGAATTAATGATGAAGAGATAAAATAAGACAACACCAAATTGATCTCTGAAGCGTGCCAGCTAGCAACTTCAAGACAGTAGAATAAAGTAAAAATGTTAAAACTACATAAACTAATAAATCATAATTATTAATCAAGCAAGAATAATTTAAACACAGTTCATCAACCAACCAATCATCAGCCTTGCCCTGTCCATCCGTCCATTTCCTCCTCCATACACCTCCCTCTCCTATTCCTGACTCAGGTGTGTGGGTGTGTTCGGCATCACTAGAGAGCTGTGTGTGTGTGTGTGTGTGTGTGTGTGTGTGTGTGTGTGTGTGTGTGTGTGTGTGTGTGTGTGTGTGTGTGTGTGTGTGTGTGTGTGTGTGTGTGTGTTTACTTCAAAGTTCCCCCATTTTCTTTCATCTGTCTTTGGTAGCAAAATGGCCGCCACAATAGGGGGGGGCTTCAAAGTATTTGTAGAGCGAGACCGGGTGAGGGGAGAAGCGAGGGGATGGGGGATGTGGGGGTCTCTTTAACCCCTCCATGCCCCTGCTGGGTGAATAAAACGCTCCCTTTCAACAGCTGCCAAGAAGCTGCTGTCTGATCGCTACACCCCGGCCCTCTTGAACAGCTACAGGTGTACATGGAGATCGTGTGTGTGTGTGTGTGTGTGGTGTGTGTGTGTGTGCGTGTGCGTGCGTGCGTGCGTGCGTGTGCGTAGCAATAGCAACGTAGCCGTGGTGACGTCTT
>OLKM01000636.1:3178-5678 GCA_900291075.1 Melanogrammus aeglefinus | reverse complement strand
TTACGGCTAAAATGCGTACAATTTTATGACATAGTCAAAAGCCTTCGGCATTGTATTGTTGTGAGAGGCTGACCTGGCCAACGTTTTGTGACTAGCGTGTTTCTGGACAAGTTTTACATTGATGGCCGCATGCCAGGAACGTCCTGGCATTAGAACCCAAAGTTAAATGTATAAAAGCAGAGGGCTGCTGTGGTGGTGTGTTAAAATAAATCCCACATCTCAATATACAGACATTGTGCATTCTAACAGATACTCACGCTCTGAATTAGTGTTATCGACTGATGGTTCGCTGTATTTATAAAATGTGTTTATTTGAATCATGAATACACGGTCCACAAACGTTATTTATGTTCAATGTTTTTTACTCTGAAACAACCTCGGAAATAGAAAAGAACCACGCAACATTAAAATAGAAACACTGTTTGAGTAATGCTCTACATCAAGTCAATGGTGTATTATTATCCATTATATTACATCACCCCATTGAAGAAAAACTATCATTTCCCCTCCGCATGACTGCACATACGCTCATCAACGTCCAATTGTTGTGCCTCCATCAATTAAGTAGGCTGGGCACGAACCTCCAAGCTCATGTTTTATTTGCTCCGGCTTGTGCCCCTGGAACCTTTCCCTCCCAGACAGACCTCCAGAAGTACTGCCCGGATCGGTGCATTCACAACGGTTCATCCTTGCGGGCCAGGTCCGATACGTTGGCTGTACAGAGGAGCGCACTACGGGAGCACTGCTCGGCCGTTGATGCATTTTCATGGACAACCAAGATGGTCTTTCCCACGTTCCGTCACTCTGATGGGTTGATGGTGTGTCAAATGGCGTCAGGAGGCAGTGTGGGTCTGTGCTTGTTGATGACGCCCCATTGAAGTCTAAAATGAACTCCCAGACTACGCATTTGCGAATTGGTCTGGCAATAGCAGGCTATCCACGACGTGCACTAACCGTTCCCCTGCATTGCCTTTATGGAGTGCACCAATATAGATGAGCGTTCAGAAACAGAGACTTCGATTGCAATGTCGATTGTGAGTTGTTCATAAAACAGTGGGCTGAGACGAGGCAGAGTTCTGCAAGAACTAAATTATTTAAAGACATGTTTTTTTTCTCTCGTTATTTTAGATGTATGTATGATTGTTCTCAGTCTCACTTGTAAGTCGGCGTTGCACAGAACTTGCGAAACCGTTGTAATTGAGGAATCCTCGTCATCCTCTTTTGAGAAGATTTAACTTTGAAACAAGCCTCTGGAAAATGAATAAATGTAAAGTCAGTTATTATTGATGATCAGTTTACATAAATTGTCCGTTAATGTAAATTGCCTGTTATTGAAAATTGTCCGTTAATTTGAATTCTCAGTTAACGTAGATTGTCATTTAACGTGTGTTGTCAATGGCGGTACGTTTCCAATCTTCAGCTATCGGTTTTTGGTTTGTCTTCACAGTCTGGTAAAGCAGAGCCCGTCTCCCTGCGGACGCTCGCTCTCTGTAGAAGTGTGAATCATCAACATCTACCTTCTACCTCTCTTCCTTTAGTCTCTGACCTCCTCCTCATGCTCCAGATACAGCCGCCTCCCAGCGCCATCGCAAAGAGAGCTGTGTGTGTGTGGGTAGTCTCTCTCTCTCTCTCTCTCTCTCTCTCTCTCTCTCTCTCTCTCTCTCTCTCTCTCTCTCTCTCTCTCTCTCTCTCTCTCTCTCTCTCTCTCTCTCTCTCTCTCTCTCTCTCTCTCTCTCTCTCTCTCTCTCTCTCTCTCTCTCTCTCTCTCTCTCTCTCTCTCTCTCTCTCTCTCTCTCTCTCTCTCTCTCTCTCTCTCTCTCTCTCTCTCTCTCTCTCTCTCCTGTCTCTCTCTCTCTCTCTCTCTCTCTCTCTCTCTTTTTCTCTCTCTCTTTCTCTCTCTCTCTCTCTCTCTCTCTCTCTCTCTCTCTCTCTCTCTCTCTCTTCCTTCTCTCTCTCTCTCTCTGTGTGTACTCTCTCTCCTCTCTCTCTCTCTCTCTCTTCTTCCTCTCCTCTCTCTCTCCTCTCTCTCTCTCTCTCTCTCTCTCTCTCTCTCTCTCTCTTCTCTCTCTCTCTCTCTCTCTCTCTCTCTCTGTGTGTGTCTCTGTCTCTCTCTCTGTGGTTTGTGATGTGGGCCCCTAAAGAACAGATAGCCTCCATGTGATCTGTCTGCCGCGTGGCTCTGCAGGCCCCTGGGGGCCCCTCTCATACCAGGGTGTGAATGGAAGGACTGGGTGCCAAGGAGAGATACTGAAAAACAACATTAGAGAACGGAAAAGGGAGTTGAATATGTCCTTCAGGAAGGCCCATTCTTGGAGATATAAAAACACAATCACTACAGTGTTGTAACAGTATTTGCTGTGTGAATGAGGCCGTGTCTGTCCCACTGTGTGTGTGTGTGTGTGTGTGTTCATCTGTGCCCGTGTGTGTTTGTTTATCTGTTTTTGCGTGTGTTTTTGTTTATCTGGGTGTGTGTGTATCTGTGTGTGTGTGTGTGTTTCAG
>OLKM01000635.1:222110-255829 GCA_900291075.1 Melanogrammus aeglefinus | reverse complement strand
GAAAATTTTAAAATCGAGCGCTGATGAACATTCAATTGTAAACGTAGTTTCAGAAGTAATAGAACGAACAATCTTAATGTCGGACTGACCTCACGGATCATTGTCCACCATAAACTTTTGTTTTCCCCAAAAAACCCGTCGTCTGTTCTTTATGTTGGGGTTTGTCAAAGGCTGCTTGATTTTTGTTTTGTTGACACAGTCAGTGCGTTTACATGACCTCAAGAAAATCGAATTATTGGTTAGTCAATATGATTGGATTATTAAGATGCATGTAAACACCTTTAGTCAAACTATAATCCGATCGAAATAGTTTACAGCATAGTCTAATTAAAGACACCTATTATTCGATTGTTATCCGAATTAAGTGTGCATGTATCGGGTTCGGATCACATGGATTTGGATTTTGCTTGCTTCGCATTGCGCATGCCTTTTCGAAGACTTGTCCGGGGGGCCGTGATCCGGAAGTATAGGGAGACGATAGTCACGTTGTTGTCGCCGTCGGAAAACGAGAGACGGCCAATTTATTTAAAATGGTGGCGAAGACGATGAAGAAGCAGTCTCGTGCAAATGTAGTTACCCCCTATGAGAAAGTGTAATCATCATCAACATGCATATTCAGAGTACAAACTATGCTTCTGTTATGCCATAGTATGAGTTAGAATATCTGTCCAAACCCCACACACCACCATACAAAACGTGTTTTAACTCACGCACATGATTCACTACAACACAAAACTGTGTTTTACTCCGCACAATGATTCATTCACACACACACACACACTCAGGAACATAATTTCTTCGAGTACAAACTAAAATCTTTCAAGTACAAAAAAAATCCTTCAGTACAAAACAATTCTACAAGTACGGAACTAAAAGTTGCGCGTGTATCTGAATGCATTGTGTGTGGACCGCAAGGTGGAAAAATTAGTGCCAAAGTCACGTTGACAAACACAAATGTCTGCGTGTGAAATCACAGGACATTTGTTGTCTTATAGGCCTACATGTGGCAGTACAAGGAAATAAATAAAAATGCAAAAATGATTTATCATGCGTCGGACCGTCAAAGCTGCTCTGACAGCATCTAATAACCTTACAGGAGTCCTTTCACGAAATGTAGGATATGTACAGATAGTATTACTGAAACCGAGAAGGATCTGTATTATGTTTTGGTTTTCGCGGCGTAGTAGAGAAGAAGTAAAGATTCTACACATACGCTCAGATCTTATGGCGTTGTTTGTGTGATAGTGTATCACAGCCCCACTTAGCCGCCTGGCATGCATACCCAATCGAATTCACACACACTTGTAGCGTCACCGTATGCACGCAGAGATTTCCTCCCGAGAAACTGCTGTTCAAAGCGCGGAAATAAAAAGTTGAAGACGCGATTGCCACTTTGGCGTCTTTCTGTTCAGACCGTCCATCGTGTAAAACGTAGCCTGAATGCCACGTGTAATATCTATATGTTTTTGCATGTTTGCAAACATTTTTAACAAGTTAGGGTATAAAAGTTCAAGTATAATGCCTCTACTTATATATTGCTTAAGCCAATAGCCTTTTGAGGCAGTTTTTCTGAATATTGTGTTTAAGGCCAATAAATGCTTCTATCATACGTTAGTTACCATGTCTGTGGACACATTTGTATGCAGTCACATTGAACAAAAAACAAAAAACAAATTGAATTATGATGGTGTAGCCATGCATGTTGTTTTATTGTTAATATGTCAATTTGTTTTTTATTGAAAATATTTTGTATAAATTAATTATCCCCAAACTTTTCATCGTAACACCTTTGAAATAAACATGACTTAACATGGCAGATACCTGTGTAATTGTTTTATCATATGCAGTAAGAGTGTAACATTTTCAACTCAGTTCCTTGTAGAACCCACTTACAGTAAAAATCACTTCTGATGAAAAACAAATATGCGTATGAAAAATCACTTTTCTCAATCTATTGTTACTATTATATTGTTTAAGAATGTACGTCATATATGAAAAATATATATATAGCGTATAAAAAGTGTCTGGTAAAAAAGATGAGTGTTTGTAGATTTTAAATCTACCTGCCACAGTGGCGGCTGGTGGGCAAAAAAGTTAATTTCCATGGTGTGTGTGTGTGTGTGTGTGTGTGTGTGTGTGTGTGTGTGTGTGTGTGTGTGTGTGTGTGTGTGTGTGTGTGTGTGTGTGTGTGTGTGTGTGTGTGTGTGTGTGTGTGTTTACAAGTGTGCGCGTGTGTGCATAAAACCTTGCCGGAGGAGTCGTTAGAGACACACACACATGGACACATATGTACACACACACACACACACACACACACACACACACACACACACACACACACACACACACACCACACACACACACACACACACACACACACACACACACACACACACACACCCCCACCCCTTGTACCTAATGCGGAGTCGACATCATGCCGCATAGCGCGTTGTGGTTAGCTGGTGTGTGTGGCGTGTGCGTGTGTGTGCAGTACACTTTGAATCTGAGACATCAACTGCAGTTGTGCTAATGCTAACACCATGCTCAAACTACCTCCACACAATAGCTAAAAAACGATTGTAGTTATACCAACACGCTAGAGCTATCACAATGCTAGTGCTAATAGCCTGCTAGTGCCATTGTCGTGCTCGTGCTACCACCATCCTAGTGCAATCCCATCACTAGATTCCTAAATTTGGATGACTCAACACACATCTTATCTTTACTACGAAATTATGCAAGCCAACCCATAATGCATCTAATGCGTGTCATGTTTGTTTTCTGATTTGAACGATTCAATCGGTTGAACGGCCGAACCACTGGAAATCTCTGCAATGTAAATTTATAGAACAGAACTGCTTTTCAAAATTCCCACCAGCTAAATTGCTAAGACTGCTATTTTCATATTATGGCGGAGCCCTAATTTTACAGCCGACAGATTTCTGCTAATACCCGCATCAGCGAAAAGGAGCGGCTATTTATAGAACAACCTGTTGGGGCCTTGAAGTATCCAAGCCTGCATGCCTCAAGATTAGGCTTCTGCTGCAGTATGTAAATGTAGGCTAGATGTGTGCTACACAAACCTGGGTGTGGGGGGAGAACAGATGCTATTTTAAGGGTGAGACTGTAAATAACTTAATTAATGAGCGTGCTTTTTTTTGGACAGTAAGCATTTCCTGTCAATGGAAGCCAGCATGAGGCAGTGGGAAACGGGCCACTGTGTATTTTTGGATACACACAGAAACAAGGTGTT
Organism: Melanogrammus aeglefinus; assembly: GCA_900291075.1. Lineage (NCBI taxonomy): Eukaryota > Metazoa > Chordata > Actinopteri > Gadiformes > Gadidae > Melanogrammus > Melanogrammus aeglefinus. The sequence continues at coordinate 252,576 of OLKM01000635.1, read as the reverse complement.
GTTGTTATTGTTGTTGACCATGTGGTACATTGGGGTGCATCACGGCTGCTCGGTATGTCTACGTGGCAATTGGGGTGTGACAGGCCAGTAACAGACAGACAGACAACAGACAGACAGACAGACAGACAGACCGAAGACAGACAGATCAGACAGACAGACAGACAGACAGACAGACAGACAGAACAGACAGACAGACAGACAGACAGACAGACAGACAGACAGACAGACAGACAGACAGACAGACAGACAGACAGACAGACAGACAGACAGACAGACAGACAGACAGTGTGAGTCAATGAAAGTTATTTTTGACTCCCAATGACCACTCTAAAATGCAGTCTGTTCCACCTTGCTTTGTCGCTTGTATCTAGGGCAACACCTTAATATATAAATGATGTGACAGGTTTAGGTGCTCACCGCCTATCTCCTTCACTCTCCATCGCTAAATAGTTTAGTTTCTTGACCTCCCCGAGTACAGTCACTTCCCTCTCTTTGGAATGAAAAGGTGAGAGTGGTAGAGAGAAGGGTTACAGAGAAAGCTACAAAAAGAAAGTCTGAGATGGAGACAGGAGTTAGAGAGAGAAAGGGGGAGAATGGCCGAGATAGACTGAAAGAGGAATAAAAAGGTATGCAAGAGGAGGTAGAGAGAGAACAGTAAAACACTAACAAAGAAACAGGTGTTCGACTCCCAAGCCGAAAGGTTGTGAGTTTGAAAGCCTGTCAACAGTCTACCTGTAGGCATCTCTGAGCAACATTCCCTAATCTCTATGCCCCTTAATGTCATGGATCTTGTGAGAATTCACTGTAAGTCTACTAAATGACAGTGAAACATGTAATAAATAATGTAAATTGAATTGAAACATTCCTATTATTTGGAAGAAAGTCTTTTAATATTACTCATTCGAAAAGCAGTTGGAGAGGAATACAGGGATATAACAGAGCCTTTGCCGATGACCTGGGGCCGTATTCACAAAGCATTTTATCTTAGCGCTAGGAGTGCTCCTAACTCGCGCTAAAAGATTTTACGTAGGAGTTTTTTCTTAAAAAGTTATTCACAAAGCCTTTGAGACCTACTACTCTTACTAAGGATAATACATCACTAAGAGTGAACTAAAGAGTGACGCGCCGTTGCTATGGGATGACGTTGATTCTCGTGCACGAGTTTAGAAGCGGTCAGTGCGGTGATTGGTTGTTTCAGACGAGCCCACTAAATCACCGCGAAAACAAAGGAAATAGAGGCTAGAAATGAAATTCCATGAAGTAGTTATGGACAGTGCAGTTAGCAGAATACACGCATGATGAGAAGTTTGTGCAGACCACGATAATGACGTTTTAAGCCTGCACGTTCAAGGAGAGAGAAAGCCAACAAAAAAAATGCGTACAATTGAAGAATTGAAAAGAAAATAAATGTTATGAACTACACAAATGTGTTGTTGACTGATTTGTGCAAGGTCAAATGTGTATTCAAAAAAGTGATCCCTAAATGCCAGTCCACTCGGTTCCACACGGCCAAATTCATTGTCATGTTGATCGCCATCATCGTGGTCATATTCCTCTTCATCGTCGTCATCGCCATCATCATCGTCTGGCTGTGGATTGTTCCTCCGCTTGCAGAGGTTGTGTAGAATGGCACATACAGTGATGACTTTGCTTGCTCTCTCTGGGGTGAGGCGTATTTCGCCATGGAGGACATGAAACCGACGTTTCATCTGCCCAATTTCTCTCTCCACAACATTTCGTGTATGTTTATGTGCTCTAACATATATGAAGAAAACAGTAAACAATAATAAATATGGATTCAACAAATAAAAGGTGTCAAAGAGCCAATACGATGTGTTTTACGCATAGGACTAAGCGTAATCTGCGTAATCATTTACATGTTATACTTTAACTGTGCTCCCGGTTGTGGAGGTAGGGTGTCAAGAGCCACGTCTTGCAGGGATAGGCGTCACCCAGCAAGTGACACCCAACCTGTACATGGTGGCCTCTCAAAAGAGCGGCCTCAGACCGCTCCCCATTTAAAATGCGCGAAATCATAGGAAGCTCCAGGCCACTTTGCAACAACATCCAGTGTGTTAAAAATTTGCATCAAAAAACAACCTGCGTGTTTGATGGAATGCACGTTCTTCCTATTGACGAACACGGTCGTCATCTTTTTGATGCACAATTATTTTTATGTGCGTCCTGTCAATAGCACTGACCACACCGGGGCATACCTGCAATTGCCATGAAGTTGGCTTTGATCCTGTTTAATTGTTGAATGTCCAAAAGAAACCGGATAAACTGTTGGATGAATATGTGGTCTAGAGAGCTTGTTGATAGTTTGGTTTATTGGCACGGCTGACTGATGGTTTGCAATATTCCTAAATTGTCGGCATTGCAAAGTTGCATTTTCCCTGTTGCTAAATGACGTAGTGTTGCAAATCATTTTATTTCGGGACTAATCAGATTATTCCTGTTAGTCGGAGATGTTATTGCATCCCGCACTATTTTTCTCGCAGCCATTTTACGATTCTTTGTGAATAGGTCTTAGTGAGTTAGGAGTCCTCTTGAGGACTTTTAAGCTCTCCTTGACTTAGGTGCTACTTTTAGGCCTAAAATACTTTGTGAAATTGCTCTTAGTGAAAAAAGTTAGGGAGTCCTAAATTTAAAGTGTGACACGCCCATTATTTTTAGGAGTTACTCCTAAATTCGCCAGTTAGGAATACAGGGATATAACAGAGCCTTTGCCGATGGCCTGATGTATAGTACAACTCGGGTACCTATACTCCATTGTAACAGACTGACAGAGTCCAGATTGATGCTACCGCTTACGGCTTCTGGCCTCCGCGCCGCTTATATGCACGGAACACAAAACCCCCGGAATATTTCACCATCACTGTTACACGCTCGACCGAAGTGGGAAAGCTTTGTTAGCGCTTGTTGCCAGGCAACCATTATTGTCGAGGACGACTGTCCTCGCACAGATGGATATTTATAACAGCGTCAACTTTTCTATTAACTACACTACTTAAATGTGTGCGTGGCCACGCATTACCGGCATATCTCTCTCTCTCACACACACACACACACACACACACACACACACACACACACACACACACACACACACACACACACACACACACACACACACACACACACACACACACACACACACACACACACACACACACACACACACACATTTCGATTGTTTTTATTTGGGCAGATGGACACGTCAAAGGAGCCACTGGTAGTGATGGATGAGGGAGAGCAGGGACCTCTCTCACTATCTCTCTCTCAAAATTAAGGATGGCATATTGTTTGTCCTTCCACACACACACACACACACACACACACACACACACACACACACACACACACACACACACACACACACACACACACACACACACACACACACACACACACACACACACACACACACACACACACACAATAATAATGGGCCTTTTGTTATCAGAGTGGATTCATCAGTTCATCAATGTTTTTAAGTAGAATATTTGAAAAGAAGAAGATAAAAGGAGAGATAACGAGGAAAGGAAGAAGACGAGACAGGGTAGAATAGGGTTGATTACTAATCATGAGAGAGGAGATGAGGATAATGAGGAGCTCATTATGATTAATGACCGTTTTGCGGTCAGCAGACAGTGGCTTCAGGTTCCCTCCAGCCAGACCCTAAGGCAGAGAGGACCGTCCTACAGAACTTCATTGTCCATCATTATTTAATCGGAAGAACACACAGCAACGGAGCCAAACTGCTCCAACCTGCTGGGATAACTGAATTGGTCCACAAATCGTGCTACATCTCATATATCAGGGTTATTAATTAATCTTTCATTTGCTTGTTGCTCATTTTAAATGATTTAACTCATGCCATTTTTGCAAGTCAGCATGTGGGGGGGTCTCAATATTTCAATCTTGTCTGTCCTTCCCATCCCCCCTTTCAAGACGTTTCAGGAAGTCTTCCTCTCTCGTGAGGGCGTCTGCAAATGGTATTGGTTAAACTTTTCGTTGTCTGATATGGATCGCTGGATATTGTAAATCCTGAAATGTTGTTACTTTTGCTGAAAATAAAATGTACTTGTTTAGGGCCGTGAACTCACGCACGTGTTCACGCAGTAAGGTAATGGTGCATAAGCCATAATTACTACTAAAAAAGGCTTTTGACAGTTTAAAGTTATAGTGTAGTGTGCATGCGAGGCTAACCTGAAACATTATGATTTGCAACTTTCAAACCGGTTCTTAAAATAACTGATGATCATGAATACATTGTTTAAAATGTTGTGGCCGAATCCCAAATGATGCATTCATGTGATTTTGGAAAAGGATTACTTCAAATGTAAATACAGCTGTTTAAAAAGGAAAACATTTTGAATTCCTCAAAATCTAACGGATTGAAAGGCATAGACCAGCTGCTTAGAATATTGATTATTGATTGACTGTATCTTTTGTTTGGTTTAACGTATGTATAAAGTTATTGTTAAGGTTCTACTACCGGTTCGTCGATCTCTTGATGAACATGCCCGGACAGAACAGAATGTTGTTTATGCGAATCAACTGTTGGCAAACGTAGTTGTGGAAGAAAAGAATCCTCAAATATAAATACTCAAATTTTGCTTTTACCTAAAGCATTCACACATCGAGGGCAGAGTCAACCATTCAAGGTGACATCTATCTCATCAGGAGCAGTTAGGGTTAGGTGTATTGCTCAAGGACACCTCAACGATCAAGCTAGGAGAAGCCGGGGTTCGAACTAGTAATCTTGTTCACATCAGACTCCTGTTCAGAATTATTAGCACCTACAATTATTAATAACTCGTCATAAACCATCCTTTCTGATATTAACATTTATTTCCCCAGTATTTCACAGTATTTCAAACATATCAAATTTTAGAAATGTTCATGATTAATTTAGACTGCAACGGATGATACACATTTGTTTGGTATGAACATAAAGATTAGATCAGAGTCTGCTTCATGTTGTAACAGTGATTAGCTTCTTTGCTAACAGGGTCAGCCTAAACCTGCACCTGCACAACATTGTGAATTAGCCGTCTGTTATCTCAAGGTTAGTAAAGCGCAGCACTGCCCTTGACACCACTGAACATCTAATGGCTCGGGTTTCCACATCCGTATACAAAATGCCCTGCTGGGTCTGCTGTCGAACACCCTGTCTTAGTGATTAGAGCTCGCTACTGGCCAGGCTACTCTATTAGACATCGCAGGTAACATTTATAATTCATTCAGCCATCAGTTAAACTTCTGCTCAAGATGCATGTCTTTGTCTCTCTCCTGGTGTGTGCTGGGTCACTCTTCTCGGACTATACTCGCTGTCCCCGTCACCTCTCCTTTGTCCGACTGAGCGCTCAGAATACATAAAAGGGGCGATAAGTGATTGTGGAGAGAACAAACGATGCATACCTCGCCAAACTTTTTTTTTGCAACACTTCCTGCTCAACCAAGCTCCTGTTACTTCCCGAAATCTGCACAGATTATGGCAATGCGAACATTCTGTGTGTGCTTAGTCAGAAAAACAAGGCAGGCAGGATTTATTTTAATCTTATTTCCCCTACTCCATGGAGACCTCAGTGATCTTAGTCTTAACTAATGGAAAGTTCAGTGACCATACGAAAACGCATTGACTATAAAACAAGTTTTTTTGCAACAGACTTCTGCAGTCTCGGCCAGCCATTCCTTTGCAACCCTCCTCCTCACAAATGTCCATGATGCATTTATTGCATTTCATTTAACCCTGCTACTTACTCAATTCTACTGAGTCCCTTCACCCCTTTCAATTCCTGGCTCCCTCTCTACTCCTTGTCAAATCTTCCTGAAAATGTTTTATTCATCACATTTCCCTCCCTGATAAAACATATAGGATATATGTCTCTTGGCTCTCCTGTTAATTCTTCCTTTTCCTCATTTGGCCTCCATGCCCTCCCTCATCCCATCTCCCTCCCCACCCTGTCAGTTCTCCCTCACCCACTCTTTCTCTTCAACTCTCTCCTCTTCTAGCCCTCGTCGTCATAGATACCAGGCAGTGTTTTTTTTTTTTTTTTTTTTTGTAAGCCAATGGCAAGGCCTGGCTGAAGGTAACAGCTATCTGGGTTAGACGAGCAGCTGCTCTGATGCCACTCTGCTCTGTAGCCTTTGCGGGGCTAGGTGTCTTGTGACATTGGAACAGTTCACTTTCTTCAGGTGCTAGGAGCCAAACACGGCTAAGGATATGTAGGCTAACACTGCCTTGTGCGGTTTGGGATGGGAACCTATGAAAAGAAAAGTGATGGGACTGTTAAGTTATCAATCAATAAATCTATCCAATGTTATTTATACTGCACTATTAGTGCAAAAAAGCATCAAGAAAAACAAACAAGGGAAACCCAACAAGTATACAACATCTAAAAATAAATGTTAAAACTAAAGCATGAGGGCATATATAGAATCTTCCGACCCATATAAACAGTGACATATCCTCCAGCACTGTGTAGATTGAATACCTTTATTGAACTTTTTTTTCATTTTTATCGTTTCGGCCTACACCCTTACTATTTCATGTATCTAGGTTATTGTTTGCACTCATGCATTCAACAGCTGCTTGTTGTTCTTTTCATGTGAAAGCAGTGAACCGTTTGCCATTGATGCGGAATCAGCCACCTGGGACACAATATGACCAGCCAAATGATTCCTGTGACCAGCCAGATTTACCTGTTTAAATAGAGCAGGTATCAGGTGAGGGCGGTAGAGAGTGGGGGGGTGGACAGAGGAGGGAGCCAAACAAGGCTACTGAGTGACATCATGGTGTTGATTAGATAATCTTCAACAGATACTCAACAGTTTGATATTTATGCCAGGAACAGCGTCGGAGTTGAACCACACATGCCAAACAGAATCCTTTCTCCTTTCACTCCCTCCCTCCCTCCTCCCTCCCTCCCTCCTCCTCCTCCCTCCCTCCCTCCCCTCCCTCTTTCCATATCTGTCTCCTCCTTCCAGGAAGTATGAAACAAAGGTGTACCTGTTAAATTAATGATCAGCCCACAGAGATTCAAATGTCTCTCTGACTAAATAACAAGCCTGCATAGAACCCAACAAAACCAAATAAAGCCCTCTGAATAAGAGTAATGCTATTTACAAAGTGGGAATTTACCATTTATATTTACTGCCGTTATCCAAAGCGACGCACTGTGATTTCAGAAGCCGGTATGGCTTATACATCTCGCTCAGGGATGCATATAATAATAACAATAAATTCATCAGATAAGCAGGATTAGATATTCACTCAAAAGTCTTCATCTGATCATCTTCATCTGAGGTGGGGGCTGGTAGGTGCTGAGGCTGGCACAGACCATGACTGACTCAGCAGTTTAACCCCCCCCCCGAACAGAGATGGACCTGAATACAGACTGTTGCTATTTATACCAGCCATCCTAGCACTTATAGTGGACCTTAAAGAAAGAAGAACACAGGTTAAAAATACCCTTGGTACACACACACACACTTTCACATTGAATCTTAAAATACATATAACAGTTATTCATTAGTATTAAAACTACTACTACTTCTACTAGCCGGGTTAAGAGCTATGGTATCACGCAACGCACAGCTAAGCTAAGCCAATATAACCGACTGTTTGTTCTTGGGTTTATGTTTATGAAGAGAGTGAGTGAGTGAGTGAGTGTGTGTGTGTGTGTGTGTGTGTGTGTGTGTGTGTGTGAGTGAGTGAGTGTGTGTGTGAGTGTGTGAGTGAGTGGTGTGTGTGTGTGTGTGTGTGTGTGTGTGTGTGTGTGTGTGTGTGTGTGTGTGTGTGTGTGTGAGTGTGAGTGTGTTTGTGTGTTTGTGCAAACCATGTTGTTAGTTGGCAGGTTCGATCGTACCATCTGGAGGTTTTAATATTTAAAGGGTTTAAGTTTAGGAATATAGAGACGTTGTTGGACGTCATTGGGCCTCTACCTCGTTGGGTTTCCACCTCCCTGGGTCTCTACCTCCCGGGGTCTCTGTTGGGACTCTACCTCGCTGTTATAAGTCTGGACTCAACGTCTGGATCGGGACACTACGTCGAGGTCGGGAGTCTACGTCTTGACCCTTTGCTGGGACTCTACGCTGGGATGGATGTTGGATGAGAAACAACATGCACCACGTGCAACTGTTCATTAAGCTGGTAGTGACCCAAGCTTCTGGCATGAAAAGTACGAGAGAAATGTTTTGACTCGAGTGCATAGGCCTAAATAGCAAAGGGAAAACATTGAGATACTACACTGCATTCCAAATAAGATTTACTTAACAACTGAAAGAGCATTCTCAACAGAGTTTAGTCGAATAGTTGGTGAACGTACTTCCGTTCTTCCATACCGTTTTCTCGGTTTTCCTTTTGAGATTAGCCAATGACAACTTCTCCCACCACAAATATGCAAATGTATATCCCATACCATCCAATTGCTGATACCATAATTATCAGCAATGAGCTAATGTGGTGTTATAACTGAGTTGTGATGTATTGACAGAAGTACTCACTGGAATGCTGTGGAATTGGATAAAATATGACATTTATGCCTATTAAGCTAAGCTACAATAAGTATTGTTCTGGTTTCTCTCCATTGGGGACTAGATCATAAACTCACACCTGCCTTGTCAATGAAGGTATGTTAGTAAGACAAAAAAAAATATATGAATCATACACCTGTTGGGGTTTCTTGACACTGGTGCACTAGTTGTGGTCATTGGCCCTTCAGGTAATTTTGAAGATATTGCAAATCATAAGCCATTCAGATCTCCGTTTACCAAGGACTCAGAAGACCTATAACTTTTGGACTTCCAGAAATCCTCTCAAGTCATTCGTTTTTTTTTGACAGCTCCAACAATGGATATCATATCACAATAAATCCGCTCCAACACTTATGGGCGCAGCCCACAACGGATTTGTGCGTCCACAGCTTGCCAATTTATGAGCTCATCTTGGTCCAAGATAGATAGATGAAGATGACCTTAACAATGGATGGTTAGGCTGCAGAAGTTGCTGATGATGATCACACACAACAGCAACCTGTTTGACGAGGTGCGCGCACAAAGCCGCGTCCCCTCGCCAGCATCTTATAAAATCCCCTTATGGACGTTATTTGAGCTCTACATCTCAATCAAACAGCACAGCATGTGCTTTGTTAAGCAGACGTGCATCTGGTGAAATAACGCACTGCAACCTGTAGGCAATGCAGCAGTCCCAAATGTTACACGGACCTTTAAAAAAAACAAAAAAAAACACGCCCGTCCGCCAGCTGGTGTGCTGTTGTCCCGACCATGGGAGCAGTCATCCTCAAACAACACACACACACACACACACAACACACACACACACACACCACACCTATCCCCCTATCCTAACCCTCATTTCACACGGGACATGCATGGGGTTCTTCACCTACCGGACCTCTCCGTTTCAAGGAGATGTTCTTCCAGAGGAGGAGATGGAGCTGGTGGAGGAACCCCATGTTCGTGACTCGGTGTCTCGGCGTCCTATTTATGGATACGATACCAACGGCCTGCGCCCGAGTTGAAATAAAACGTAAGAAATCCTCTCCAGTGGCATCCCGGCGTCACGTCAGGTTATAAAATCGCAGCTCCCGCCCACTCGTGTCGACCGTCTCGCAGGTCTCAGTTTTTTTTTATTGTTGTGGTTCTGCCGGATTCTGGACTCGGGGGATGGGATGACGAGTGTTTTTTGCGACTGACTCGCGGTAGCGTCGCCGGTTTAATGCCAAGCCCTGCCGCCAGCTGTCCGCACGGTGTGTGTGCTCTGTCATCCTGCTCGGAGATGAACCGAGGCGTAATCCTCAGGAGCGGTTCACGTCCACGCAGGACGCGATGGGACTCGAGCACACGAAGGAGAATGTCAAGTGTCGGGATGGAAATGTGGGAGGAGACCCACTTATTGACCTCACAGGTCCCGCAAGCTGGCCTTTGGTTTAATAAAGTATAATACAGTGTTAGATCTCATTTTTGGGATGATAAATGTACCTTAAAATTAAATCCCTAAATAGAATGTATTTTTTAGGCACAAAAATAAATAAATAAAGATAACCCATAAATTAATCCCGAATATTTCTGTCTTCCTGTGTGGATGTATTTTCATTTTTTGTAAATGGTTGACAACAGACATTTCATTTGACCGTGGGAAAGATAAATGGTATAGATGACAGAGGGCCATTTATCTGATAATTTATTTAATACAATCATGTAGCCTACTTCGATAAACCGCAGTCCAGGCCTATGACTCTATGACGACCTACAACGGCCAATTTACTGCAAAACCGATGAACTCACTAGCCTATGTATTCCAAAGTAAACTGCATAAGCACATGCAAAATGAAATGTAGTGAGAGTAAGCTACTGCTGCCACCTAGTGGACATGGGGTATACTGTTCTGCCTGCTGAAATTTGATTGGTCACAATTAAAAACAAACTAACAAACTCAAACTAAACATTTACAGTTTGGACCGCAAATATGTTTCTATGATTGTTGTTAGTAACATAATTATGATTTGTACTAATAATAACACAAGGGTTATTATTCAAAAATTACTCAAAAATATAAAGGCTATATACAATTCTATGCAATATTTTGTTTTTTGCTTGTTTTGTTTTGGTTTTTGTTTTGTAATCTAAAAAAAGAAACCGGAAATTGCTAGTTAGATGAGCACATTTCCCTAATAGAAACGCAAGCATTTCTTGGAAACTTCTTGATGCGCAGCAGCTGCTCAAGCATTAAGGAACTCTGCGTCAACAAATCAAGCAAAAGCAAGAGATTTACAGCAAACCGTTGACGTGGGTGGTTGTTTTTAGTAGGCATCACTTGGGCAGGGCCGGGGCTCCTTCCTCTGCCATCGCAACAGGAAGGAAGACCATCTTGTGGTTTTAAAAAAAAAATTGGTTTATAAAACGTTCACACTGAAAACAGTCAGAAGCCTCCTCCCCTCAACCAACCATGTTACTCTGCCACACCTACAGGTAGAAGTGTGGCACTCTGTGTGCGTTTGTGTGTGTGTGTGTGTGTGTGTGTGTGTGTGTGTGTGTGTGTGTGTGTGTGTGTGTGTGTGTGTGTGTGTGTGTGTGTGTGTGTGTGTGTGTGTGTGTGCGTGCGTGCGTGCGTGCGTGCGTGGGTGGGTGTAAGAAACCAGCAGGGCATATGGGCGAAAAGGGTGGGGCAGTGTGTGGCAAATTTGATATTTCAAAGTGTGTGGAGAGAGAGAAGGAGAGAGAGAGAGAGAGAGAGAGAGAGAGAGAGAGAGAGAGAGAGAGAGAGAGAGAGAGAGAGAGAGAGAGAGAGAGAGAGAGAGAGAGAGAGAGAGAGAGAGAGAGAGAGAGAGAGAGAGAGAGAGAGAGAGAGAGAGAGAGAGAGAGAGAGAGAGAGATGGGAACCTTGTCCAAACAGGCTCTCAGAACTATGCGCGGTGGATCTAGACACATTAACACATGTGGACAGAGGTAAGATTGGAGGTTTTTATGACCTGAACTTGTAACAAGGGATAAAGAGATGAACCTCTAATATTTTCTGAGAAAATTGATGGATCTTCGTTTGCATGGCATGTAGTTTCTGTGAGTATTTTACTTGTCAACCATACATTTTTACATCTGCCTGATAGCAAATAATAATAATGATCTTAATAATGAATAACAATTTAAAGACATTTTAAAATATTGGCTGATACTTGTACATTTATATTTTGCACATTCTAAATCTAAAGGCATTATTATATATATAAAACAAGACAGGGATGACCAATTTATATTGTATTACTGTGTTAAGAAGTAATATCTGAATTAAAGAGAAAATGGTTCCCTTATATTTATATTCATTGTGCAGCTTGCTTAATTATATATTGGATTATATTAATCCTCCATCTCAGTCTCTTTTCATCTTTTGCACATGCATCATTGGCTGCAACTGCAGTTTGCAAGCTAGATCTAATCATTTCAGAGGAAGAAAAGCATTTCCAATTCAACTTAAACTCAACTTGAACTGTTATTTTAGCTTATTCTAAATAAGTGCCGATTCATCTTTTGTTGCACAGCAATTGCAACATCCTTTGTTCCTCTAACCCTTCAATCATGAGCGTAACGTGAAAAAACGTCATATTTTCACATCCTCTTTTGCTGAAGTGATGGGAGAGGTCTTATATCTTCTCTAACCCAGCCTGAATTTCCCTGCAGGCTTTAAACTCCTCACCTCTCCCCTGCGGCACCTCCAATCCTTTCCAAATGCACACCTCCGTCTCCAAGCTGCTGACCCTCTTCTGCCTGCTCAGCCTCTCCACCTACCTGCTCCACCTGGGCCTCCTCTTCCACAGCTCCCCCTACCTGCAGCCCGCCCCCCCGCCGCCGCCGCCCCCACCCCAAAGACCCCTGAACCTCAGCATTCTGCTCTGGACCTGGCCCTTCGGACGCTCCTATTCCCTGGAGGGTGACCCCTGCCGCCAGATGTACAACATCACCGGCTGCTTCCTCAGCGACAACCGCTCTGCCTTCTTCACTGCCGACGTGGTGGTCTTCCACCATCATGAGCTCCGCTGGGCTCCCCCCTCCTCTTCCCGCTCCCTGCCCCTACACCTCCCCCGCCCGCCCTCCCAGCGGTGGGCCTGGATGTCGCTGGAACCTCCGGTCAACAACGGAGACCTCAGACCGTTCAACGGCCTCTTCAACCTCACCGTGAGCTACCGGCGCGACGCTGATGTTCCCATCCCCTACGGCTGGACCGTGCCTCGGTTGGCGGGGGGTCGCCGGGGCGACGACGACGCTGCCGCGGCCCCTCTTGTCCGGAACCGCTCCTGCCTGGCCAGCTGGGTGGTCAGCCGATACAAGCCCACCCAAGCCAGGGCGGAGGTCTTCCGGCGGCTGAGGCGGCGCGTCCCCGTGGAGGTGTACGGCCTGTGGGTGCAGAAGCCCCTGGCGGAGGATCGGCTGCTGCCCACCATCGCCCGCTGCTACTTCTACCTGGCGCTGGAGAACTCCAACGCCACCGACTACATCAGTGAGAAGCTGTGGAGGAACGGGCTGGGGGCTGGGGCCGTGCCCGTGGTGCTGGGCCCAAGCAGGGCCACCTACGAGGCTCTGGCCCCGCGCGGTTCATTCATCCACGTGGAGGACTTTGGCAGCGTGGAGGCGTTGGCGGACCACCTGCGGAGAGTGGCATCCGACGGCAAGGAGTACGGGAAGTACTTCGGCTGGCGGCGGACGCAGGAGGTGAAGACGTACGACGACTGGCGAGAGCGGCTGTGTCAGATCTGCGTGCGCTACCCGGGACTGCCCCGGCACAAGGTGTACCACGACCTGGACGCCTGGCTGGGTGGGCCGTTAGGGAGGCACGTGCCACGCTCGACTGGTTCCTGAGAACATGTTGGTTGGGGCCTGACTCAGTCAACCCACATGCCAGTTATGAGTCAAAGATACGAGTAGTGGAAGCGCCTAGGGTTGTGATGCAGTAGGAACGTAATAAGATTAGCACACTTTCAGGTCGTGCTTGAGGATTTTCTATTAATAACAACGCGCTGGCTCTTGGCGTTTAAGAGGAGGGAGTTACACGATGAAAGCAGATGAAGAGATGAAGAGTTGCACAATTCAACAAAAACAGACTGCTCGGCATCCGTTTCTGAACGCATTCGACTTGTGGTCACACTGCATTCACACTTGATAACTTGATAAAGTTTTCTTCTCTCCCTTTCCAAAAGGCAAACTGTTTTTTTAGAATTCGTTTTTTTGACCGTTTTTTACGGCTTCGTGTTTTTATATTTGTAGTAGGAGCAGGGAATTAGGCACATATTTTGTTACTGGGCAATCTTTGCAGCGAAACAATAAAGTTACTTGGCTGACTGTTTTCAGAGTTTATATGAATCATTATTCTTTTTCCATTTAGGCAACAAAAACTTTTTTTGGGATGGGTTGGTTTTCTAATGACTTTCTATATTCTCACCATATTAGGAAAATCCAGTACATACCCGAGATAAAGTTAGCAGGCAAATTATTCTTGCAAGTTACAAATAGGCCTGCATACGGCCTAATAGCCAATATCGTGGGATTCCCTAACTGTAATTAGGTGGTTGAATTTGATTGGCTATAGACTGATTGTAAATGTAAAAGAGTAAACCAACAGGTAATCTGGTCCTTGCCTTTGGTCTCAAGACAGGTCAACTTTTCTGCTACTTGAGGATGGAGTCGAATTTTCAGAAATTATGCCAGCCCACTAAACTATGCACTATTGTATAGAGCTTGTACATTAGAATAAATCATGGGATTTTTGGTTGCAGATATGAAAGTTAAATCCTGTATTAATCAAAATTAGCTTTGCCACGTCTCGCATGGGAAACGCTGTGCCAGTTTCAAAAACAGCAATGTCTCCCCATTATAACACATTTGAGACATTTGAAGAATCAAGAAGATTTTTTTGATTAATTGCTAAACCAATGACTAAACTACTAATTACTGAACAAATCACAATTACTAGAAATACCATTCCTATACGTCCAGATGTGATGTGACGTAGCAATGTACTAGCCCTAGACGGTCTATGAATCTCCAACCATCAAAATGGAAAACAGGGTGTTAAAATAAAATATAAATAATGAAACATAACATGGGTACTAGGCAACCTACCAGGCCAAATACTTAAGTATAACTTAGATAAGATAAAGTCCTATTTTATTGATCCCAGACGGGAAAACAATAAAATCTATTATACCAGTGAACAGATGGAAACAACGGACAAGGTTTCAGTTCAGATAATATAAATATTGATTTATTTATTTTTCCCCAGCGCCAGCATATCCACATGCATGCCAAACCATCTAAAGAGTGGTACATCCCTTGTACTGACATGAGTATGCAACAAGGGTGTCTAGCCGACATAAAGCTTTCTTCAACAAGACACACAGAAAGATAGAGCCAAAAGTAAGCCCGTTTTCGGGTAAAATGACTTACTGGAAGGAAAGGAAAGAGCAGAGGTTTTGAGAAAACACTGAATAAAAACATAAAAGCTTGATTAAATCATTGATACCAAAACATATGTGTTTGCTCGGTAGGCTCAACCATTTTGAAACAGTACCACGTAAATCGGTTAAAAAATCTCCAATATTAAGCTGTAAAATCTATGGTTTCATCCATGAATACTGTAGCTTTAACCAGTAGAACTGTAGTTTCAACCAGAAGTGTTGTAGTTATTTACAAAACTGTAGTTCCAACCAAGAGAAAGGTAGTGTTAATCAGTAGTAGTTATACACAGCAGTATAGTTGTAACCAGTAGGCCGATAACCAGTTTTAACCATGGAACTGTAGTTTGGACCAGTAGTACTGTAGTTGTAACCAGTAGGCCTATAACCAGTTTTAACCATGGAACTGTAGTTTGGACCAGTAGTACTGTAGTTGTAACCAGTAGGCCTATAACCAGTTTTAACCATGGAACTGTAGTTTGGACCAGTAGTACTGTAGTTGTAACCAGTAGGCCTATAACCAGTTTTAACCATGGAACTGTAGTTTGGACCAGTAGTACTGTAGTTGTAACCAGTAGGCCTATAACCAGTTTTAACCATGGAACTGTAGTTTGGACCAGTAGTACTGTAGTTGTAACCAGTAGGCCTATAACCAGTTTTAACCATGGAACTGTAGTTTGGACCAGTAGTACTGTAGAGCTGCAGTTTTAAAACTTCAGTGTGAAGGAACTAATGTGATACAGTCAGAGTCTGGTTTTTAATGGGAGTATAACAGCAGCTACCAGATATCACCTCTGTGAGTTGACTGCCATATAAATTAAATTAAATTAATAAAAACTGAATACATTAACTATTCTTGCTGATGATTTATGATTTATGATGAGCTACTGTTTTTTTTTAAAAACTTTAGAATGAGCTTGGCTGTAATTTCTGCAAACAAAAAAAATTAAGATGGCTGCAAACTCACAAAATGTGGTCCAGTATCACAAACTGTTGAGTGTCACCACTTTTTAAGAGGAACCACAGGAAGTGTCTTTCCTGAGAGTCAACCACAATAGGCCACTTTCTAATACAACACAGGGTTCCCATACACCAGCCATAGCAGATATTCACAAGTTCAATTTGCAAAACAACATTTAAATTTGTTAAGGTTGGCGTAGCACTTAAGGGCCTTCAAAAATGATGTGATGTTTATCAGCCTTACAAGACATTTAAAAAGCAATCCATTCGTCACCTCACTAGTGGGTGTGTCCACCCAGATGTACGAGGGATAGATCAGCCTACCAGCCTATCCGATGGACTGTACCAGCTGGTAAACTGATCTAACCACAACCCTGTTGTGTGTGTGGATGATGGCTGGTCTCAGCAGCCTCACCTGGCCCCAGTCGGACTGATTGGACTCTGGGGCTGGGTGAGGCTGCACACAGGTTCCCCGTTGAGACATCAATGGGCAATAGGTCAAACCAGCCATCCCCACACACCGTCGGGGCGATCTCCTGCATGGAGCACCATCGCCATGTATCAATGTCTGCAAACCCTACAATAAACCGGTCTCCAACATCACCACCCTGCACCCCTCGGTTATGGAGGAGCCCAGAAAAAGCCACCTAGGCTCCTAGGTGTGTAGCATGGACATTGCTTACAGTCAGATGCGTAGGAGTGTAAGACGCCAAACTAAAGCCTAGCCGACGCTGGTTTCTATGGGAACCCCGTGTATTCAACGGGAACAACACAAAAAGGTAAACAAAGTACAACAGTTCAGTAGTTGCTCGGGCTCTCAAGTAAATAAACATCTAGACGACTCGGAAGGTGTGTGGTACAGTCTCTTCCCCGTTAGCAGCGGTATACAGAGGAACACACACCAGGAGAGAGAGCGGAGGGTCGGGTCAGCACCGGGTCAGAACGCTAGGTACAACTGTTTCAAAGGGACTCCGAAATCATTCAAGTTATATTGAGTTTTATAGTGAGCATGTTCACACAGTAAACTTGCCGAGAACTGTACAGGAAATGCATATTTATTCATTGTTTACTTTTATTTTTTTTTGCCATAGCACAGCTTCATCAAAATCATGCATAGAGGAACAAGAGCAAAGGACGATACGGTGTCAAAAAACGTACGATTAAAACTTACGATTGCAACGTACGGTTACACGTTACGATGCTTGGGTGTGTTGCCGTGTTACATTTCCATTCAATGTTCAAAACACGAACCAAAGGCGCATTGGAGAATTAAAAAAGGATTGCGACTAGAAGGATTTAACCCAGAAACGTCTCTAATCTCAGTGAATCTGAACATTTGTCTGCAGCCGAAAGCACAAGCAGTCTTGGATCAACGCTCCAAGCGGAGAATAAAACTCAAAAATGAAAGCCCAATCTGTCCCAGAGTTCAGCGTCTTGTTGCGACTCCCTGATTATACTTATGCTAATAAAAACACGGCTGCTACCTCAAAGTGATAAAGTCTCAAAAATAAATAAAAGCTGTGTTATTATACGGTAAGGAGTGTTTTGTAGGATAGTGTAGTGGCTAGGGCGTTCTACTCCCAGCCGGTACCAGGCTCAAACCCTGATGTCCGCAGAATAACCTGTAGGCATCCCTGAGCTATGACGCCCAGAAATGACCTCCCTGCTCCATAATGACCTGCAACTGAATTCACTCCAAGCCGCTGTTGATGAAAGCGCCTGGTAAATGGCTAGGATAGTGATATTTGTCAGAATGAATCATAGAAGCAATTAAAGAGCGATATGAAATAAAGAACAGCACACGGCAGAAGCAGTGGACACAGAGAAGAGAGGTAGGGAACCACTGATATAGGCAGGGTTGGTCGTATGAGAGCCGGAGGGACAGTTGGAAAGTCAGAAGCAAACCGAATCACGTCTCTTGTGCAGGACGCTTAAACCATCACACTCTTCTACTTCCTGTTTCCCCTGCTCTCCTCTTTCCATCACACACTTCCTCTTGGTTCTTCAAGTTCCCTCATCAAGTACATCACCCCAAGATACACGTGCACCTGATTGTGTGTGATGAACTAATTAACTTAGTTTACATTTGAGTGTGTGCGTGTGACCGCGCATACACGTGTGTATGTGTGTGTGTGTGTGTGTGTGTGTGTGTGTGTGTGTGTGTGTGTGTGTGTGTGTGTGTGTGTGTGTGTGTGTGTGTGTGTGTGTGTGTGTGTGTGTGTGTGTGTGTGTGTGTATGTGTGTGTGTGTGTCCAGGCTACTGGGGGAACCTCTGCAGGTAGAGGGTGGAATCGTCAAACAGCGGGTTCTTCACCTCCATCTCCCCTGTCTGAAGAGAGAAGAGAAGGGAAATATAGTTATTTTAGTCAGCTGTTACTGTCGTTTTCTTTGACCACCATTCTGGAACGCCTTAGTTTTGTACGCAAAAAGGCAAAAATACATTTTCGTATTCATTATACACCCAGCAAACAGGTTTTTCGGCATTGAAGAGCATTCCTGGTGCTAACACATTATTAAAAACAAGAGCCGTTTATGAAAGTTTATAAGTAGTGCTACTTTACTTTACTCTTAGGTCTACGGACAAAATGGTTGTTCACTTGTGACTACCAAAACCGATCTGTTGTTGGGTGACACGAGCATGCACATGTCGTAACGCTTGTTAGCTCACCGGAGCCAAACCAGGACACTCATAGACAGTGAAGTCCCCGTCTTCTGTCTCCTCGTCCGACGTTGCTGCGTAGTCGGGTATCTTTGGCTCGCCTCGATGTCTGTAGAGAGGGGGAGAGAGAGAGAGAGAGAGAGAGAGAGAGAGAGAGAGAGAGAGAGAGAGAGAGAGAGAGAGAGAGAGAGAGAGAGAGAGAGAGAGAGAGAGAGAGAGAGAGAGAGAGAATAAAGTAATTAACTAATAAAGAATTAAGTAATATATTAGCATCAATGTGATACATTAACACTGGTCAGGTATACCTTAATACGGCAATACCTGACCCTCAGCATTGATGCTAATCCAATTTCACCAAGTTGCTACTCACTTCTCCAGGGACAGCATCTGTTGTCTCTGGTGCTGGTAGTGGTACATCTGGGCACTGTGGGCAAGCTTCTTATCCCCCGGCTGGGGAGCAAAATTAATAGAAAATGTCATAAAAGGAAACCCAATATACCCAAGGGTATTTTTTGTTAGATTTTCCAATAGTTTTCCACGAGGAGAGAGCATGTGCGACATTTCTTCATAATTTCAGAGTTGTCTTTTTAGCAGCAAACCAATCGCTGGCGGATCTGAAGGAGACAACTGCAAAATGACCATTTGATTTCGGAAAAAAGGGTAGGTTGCGTTTACAACGAAACTAACGTTGTGTCTGCACACACTGCTTTTCCCTCACGGAGGTATAATAAGAGGTTGTCACTAGGATGTTCAGTTAGGAGCTAAGGAGTACTGCGGCTAGTTGTCATGGAAACGGAAACTTTTAGACTGTTTCCGAGACAACAAGCCATGCTAGCTCATGTGATAACTCACATGCATGAATGATTTGTGGCATACGCAGACACAGAAAAATACAGTTTGCTTTGTGAGAGTAACTGAATGTTACACTTTGTTACTCTTTTTAAAAATTAAGTGTCTGTTACGTGCTTCTATAAAGCAGACTTATGGCGCTCACCACAGAGCTGTCGTAGTGACCCCTCATCAGTCCGTAGGCGGGGTATTCCACCTTCTGGGACAGACCTACACCCCTCTTTAACCTGAAACACACACACACACACACACACACACACACACACACACACACACACACACACACACACACACACACACACACACACACACACACACACACACACACACACACAACAACATTGGCCTCTAGGTCTCTCATCTTGTGCCCAATAAACAAGGGAAACGTAACATAAACCTTCATTGGTATCATACCCATAGGCATGCACACCAGCTCAACGTTACAGTACAATATGTCAGGATATTGTACTGGGAGCTGGTCAACCTGGCAAAATAGGCCCCTGGCAGGGAGATGCAGGACCCCGTGACGAGGCGTAGGGCTGCGTGTTACGCAGCGATTTATGGCTTCTTCCGAGAAAAATCAATCATTTGTCCAAAAAAGATTTTATTGACTTCAACATTATTTATCGCTTAGAAGTAGTATCCACTGCTGTTGATAGTATCCATAGCAATGGTTTGTTATCCATAGCAGTGGTTTACTGCTGATTGCTGTGATTGACCTTGATGATTCACATTTACAGTACTTAAAGTGGTCCTATTATACCACCAGGTGTGAGTGTGATTAGCCTTACAAGCCGTTTCGAAAATCAGCCCCATATGACATCACGAGTGGGCGTGTCCACCTAGATCTGTGCTGGATAGATGAGCAACGTTTACTTCAGTCCACTGGGTCGGCTGGTAGACTGATCTATCTGGCACACAGCTAGGTGGACACGCCCACTAGTGATGTCATATGGGGCAGATTTTCAAAACGGCTTGGAAGGCTAATCACACGGCATGGAAGGCTAATCACTATTTACATATTTAAAGGGACACTGTGTAATATTTTAAGTAATTTATTACCTCAAATCAACGTATTCATTCATAAATAAGTCCTCATTGGTGTAAAATTATCTCTGCCGAAAATCTCACTTATTCTTCTGAGCGAAGAATAATTAATATGTAGCCTAGTTACATAGGACGGGTAAGCTTCATGGAGGCTTCCATGTTCTTCCGGTCTATAAACTGCCGAGAGGGACAAAAAGCACTACGTGGTACAGGAAATGCAAACGCGTTTTCACTCTGAGCCAGCGTGACTGTGGAACAGAGCTCCTTAGCTTAGCGAGACGAGTTTGTCAGTAATGTTTGACACTAATGTTACCAATAAAAAATGATATAAACACGAGAACATAATTCACCCCAAAATCAGCACGGTTCATGAAGTTGAAATAGCATTAATTTAGTTAAAATAACTAAATCATCATTCACTATCGTGATTGATGACGAAATAATTCACTATCTTGCTCGAGGAATAATTACTCATACATCATTAGCTTACACTAATGATTCAATGCAGTTTGAAATTTGTTGAAATTTGTGAAATAACGAACCTCATCATCACTCAAATGACTCGATGAGGTAGTATTGGATGTCATGACACAGCTTTTTGGCACATACTGCCCTCCGTAGTTTTTGAACAAGCGAGCGCATTAGTTTGAATGCAATATACAATTGTACCACTAGATGGGAGTAGTTTTTACACAGTGTCCCTTTAACACACTACAATAATGGTACAATAATGTATTATGATGATGATAACCAAATGACATTCATAGAGTACATGGATTAAAAAAACTAAACTAAAGAGAGCTTTACAAACAAACAAAGGATTCCTACCTGACCCAGCAGACTCCGGCGGCCACCAGCGCCAGGGACCCAGCCACGATGAAGGTGCTGCTGAGCACTGAGAACAGAGACAGGACCAGGGTCACTGGAAGGGAGTGACGGACCAACCGCACCGCTCCGAAGGTCGACATCGCCCACCGGGAGGACCGACTGGGGAAAACCACCAGACAACAACCACCGCCTGGATCTGGCCCTCTCTCACTGGTCTAGGAGTCTCAGAGAGAGCTGGTGCCTCCTGGATCTGGCCCTCTCTCACTGGTCTAGGAGTCTCAGAGAGAGCTGGTGCCTCCTGGATCTGGCCCTCTCTCACTGGTCTAGGAGTCTCAGAGAGAGCTGGTGCCTCCTGGATCTGGCCCTCTCTCACTGGTCTAGGAGTCTCAGAGAGAGCTGGTGCCTCCTGGATCTGGCCCTCTCTCACTGGTCTAGGAGTCTCAGAGAGAGCTGGTGCCTCCTGGATCTGGCCCTCTCTCACTGGTCTAGGAGTCTCAGAGAGAGCTGGTGCCTCCTGGAGCTGGCCCTCTCTCACTGGTCTAGGAGTCTCAGAGAGAGCTTACAGTGTCTGGGGAAGGGAGGGGTCTGGAGGGATCCGGTTGTGTGAAGCTGTGGTTGCACCAGAGCAGGAGTCAATCAGTCCCCGCTCGCGGCTGATATACCATGGCATTGATGAGCACTAACACGGCGTGGCAGAGCTAATTGTCAATAAGTGACTGCTTGTGTTGCCTAATGCCGTGCAGCACAAATTGTGCGGGCCGGTCTCGAGGTTCAGAGAAACTTAAATATAAATCCTTTTGGAAAGGAAGGAGCAGGGGTTTATAGCTGGAATTTCCCAAATTCTGTGATGTGGGAGTTTTGAGTAAACAATTGAGACAAAACAAAAACAGCGAATATTCTTGAATATCAGTGAATGTCGGCGAACAGTGGCGTACCGACGAAGACGTGGTCGTTGGGCACGTATGGGGTGATCACAGGAGCCCCAGAGAGACCTGCTGTGTGATTGGACGTCAGGAGTGGGGCCGCGGGGGCGGCTGCAGTGCTCTGATTGGCTGCCTCTGCTGCAGTTGCAACTGGCCTGTAGGTGGCGCTGGGTACCACCAGGGGCAGGGTCTCCTTGACCACCGCCACTTCCTGCACCGGGGTTGACGCTGTGCAAGAAATAATGAAATAAATATTGATAGATTTTTGGACTATTTTCTTCCAATGTGGACAAGGGTTAACAAATGTTAAAGACATATTGTGACACAAACCCGAATGACACACTTCTAGAGAGAGAGATAAATATCCACAACTGTTTATATTGTGTCATGTCACAAGAACACGTCTGCAGTCACAACATAACAAAAGTGCATCTATATTCCAAGATTGGGAAAAAGCAATGAACCGATGTATTTGACTGTATTGCATTAATATGCGACGCTGCCACGCTGGCTTGTGATTGGTTGATACCTGGCTTCCTGGACTTGGTTACCCGCTGCTCAGTGACGATGGTGGACAAGAAATCTATCTCCTCATCAAGCTCAGGGTATGTAGTCTTCTTACCTGAAGATAAACACATAAACACACATCCTGTGAGACACACACACACACGCAAACAACACACACTTAAGACGTGCCCTATGTACTACAATCATACATACTTTGACCGCTTGTCCATGTAGTACGTCTCATGCTGAACCCCAGTTGGATTTATCACAATTTTTTGTATTCATAGGGTGACACATTCATATCTCGACATCGCCGTTATTTTTGAGATAATACATTATTTTCAGCTCAACCGACTGCTCAATTGAGACAGTTTAACGAGCTGTTTTAACCCTCAAATAAACCCTCCCCCCCCGTTGAGGCTGTTTCTCTCTAGTGGTTCGAGATGGTAAGTGCAGTCATCAGGAAATAGACACTAAAAGCCAACCACGGTAGGCTGGGTGCTAAGTGGTGCAATGCAGAGTGCAGGGAGGCTGGGGGCAATGAGGAACATTAGAACATGATGATATGATGGCATGAGGAAGGCTATCAGAGGATGAGATTATGAGAGGGTGTGCACATGAGGCTATGGTAGGATTATAGGATGAGGTAATGAGAGCATGATTCTAGTGGGTGGAGTGAGTTTTAGTCACATGTCATCAAGGAGAAGGAGCTGACACAGTGACACAGTGATGCAGTGTTTGTGTGTGTGCGCGTGTGTGCAGCGTGCATACGAAACGTAATATTCATTATTTAGAGTGGGTGGACGAGTGTTTGTCTATAGCGTGTGCGTCTGTGTGAGAGAGAGGGAATGAGATAGGGAGAGAGAGTTTCATGAAATTAGTTTGAGTGAATGAATGTGCTGCCATGGGTGTCTGTGTGTGTTTGTGTATGTGTGTGTTGTGTGTGTGGGTGGATAGGGGAAACGCTTTACTGAGTTACTGGGATGCTCTGACTGTGTGGGTGGAGGGCAGTGAGAGAGAGAGAGAGAGAGAGAGAGAGAGAGAGAGAGAGAGAGAGAGAGAGAGAGAGAGAGAGAGAGAGAGAGAGAGAGAGAGAGAGAGAGAGAGAGAGAGAGAGAGAGAGAGAGAGAGAGAGAGAGAGAGAGAGAGATAGAGAGTGTATGCATGAGTGTTGAGATAATCTGCAGAGCATGTGGTAAAGTATGTATGTGTGTTTGTGTGAGTGAGTGTGTGTGGTATGCTGATGACAGAGGCTGGTAGAGGGTCATTTGATTGTCAGTGTGTGTTTCTGTGTGTGCTGCTATGGGTCATTTGATTATCAGAGCATAGTATCCTCTGACCTGCATACATATCATATATGTACTAATATATAGACCACATACGTTCATAAATATATGAATTAACAGCAAAGATTCATTAATCAAATGGTTTATTAATAAATCATTTGGTTTGAAAAAAAAGTCCAATATTATTTATTTATGAAACAAGGTAGGCTCATGTTTTCAATTTCTTTACAACGTAATTGTGACATTTAAAATTTGTTGGCTGTGGCATGCCGTTGCCTTTGTTTTTGAGATGCCACAGGGGTTTAGGTGAATAGATAAGATACCCTTG
Organism: Melanogrammus aeglefinus; assembly: GCA_900291075.1. NCBI lineage: Eukaryota > Metazoa > Chordata > Actinopteri > Gadiformes > Gadidae > Melanogrammus > Melanogrammus aeglefinus. Next base: position 228,217 of record OLKM01000635.1, on the reverse strand, counting down.
GGTGTACACTACCATCACCTAGTTTTCCTCTGTTATCACATCAGGTTAGAAGCGGGGCCACCCTCTGTATGTATTAGCTAGGTTGTATGTGTGCACTAGTTAGTTGTCACTTTATCTTGTTTTCTTTGATTTGGCTCTGCTTATAGTGCCCTATTACCCTTAGTTTGCTGTTGTGCCATGCTTTATTGTTCTCCCAGTCAGTCAGTCCCCCCCCCCCCCTAGATGTAGCAAGCTAACATCTTGGAGCCGTAACAGCATTTATTTAGTGCCATCTGTTGCTGGCACCAAAGCCTAGCCCCTGGATGTAAGAATAGACAGGTAACTAGCACAGCTTACCATAGTGGTGTGCCTTACGTCCCCGGACCATACAGTGGCCATGGGGGTCTTCCACCAGGGGCCCAAGGCAGGGGCCACACTGCGTCCCCCCCAGGGGACAGAAGTGACGGCCGGCCCTTGCGCAGTCCAGACTCCTGGGACATGAGCCTGGGGGTGGTTGGGGAAGAGAGGCACAAATATGTCAGAGAAACAAAGAAACACAAGGACAGGTCTAATAGGCCCTAGCTGTGGTTGAAAGACCTCAAAATCAAATGATAGAGAGATTAATGTCTTAAGTCTGAAGGCAGCCAAGCTCAAATACAGTTCAATGGGGCGTTTCACTTCCCCTGGCCTATATTTTAGGACTGCTGGATTCGCGGTAAGTTAAACAAATGCAGAAGTTTGAGTTATTAATGCTACGGTTAAAGGTCTGTTCCGAAGTGTCTTCGAAAAATAAAACATCCTGCGAGATGCCTCTTCTATGTACTTCTACATATTACGCTGCGTCATATTTGACAAGTCAACAGTGGACTTGGAGCATGGTGGAGAATAAAAACGTAGATTTCCACCTCATGATGCAAAACACTTTGTTATCTTAACATGAGTCACACACACACACACACACACACACACACACACACACACACACACACACACACACACACACACACACACACACACACACACACACACACACACACACACACACACACACACACACACACACACACACACACACACACACACACACACACACACACACACACACACACACACACACACACACAGGTATCCCTTGACACAGTTTAAACTTTACATAACTTTACATAAAAAACGTTACATAAACATTATGCGCAAGAATGGAACACTTCCCAAACCATATTTGAGGTAGATTTACTATGATTTGTTTCTTAGGAGTTTAACAGACTCTTTATCCACAGTGACTTACAGTGAATTTTGATAAAGTCGTGTGTCACTAAGGAGCAGGTAGGGGTTAGCGGGCTTGTCGATGCCTACAGGCAGGCTTTAGACATTGAGACTCGAACCCAGAACCTTTTGGTTGGTCGTTCAACACCCTAGCCACTTCCTTACCCTGCCTGATCCTGCTTTAGACACTGTACGGTAAACATCCGATGATAACAACAATCATTGTACACGTTTTAAAAGGTGCTAGTAGTATTAGGAAGAGTTGGCTACTGCTAGTAGTACAAGCAGAATTAGCAGCAGCATCAGCAGTAGTCGAGGTAGTAGTAGTAGTAGGCTACTAGTAGTAGACTACTACTACTAGCAGGAGTAGTAGCAGTGTATTGTAGTAGTCGACTACTAGTAGTAGCAGTATTAGCAGTAGTAGTAGTATAAGCAGTACTAGACGCAGTAGTAGTTGTAGTAGTAGTAGCAGCTGCAGTCGCAGCAATAGTAGCACTAGAAGTTGTAGTAGTAGCAGTAGTAATAGTAGGCGACTAGTAGTAGACTACTACTAGCAGGAGTAGTAGCAGTGTATTGTAGTAGTCGACTACTAGTATAAGCAGTACTAGAAGCAGTAGTAGTTGTAGTAGCAGCTGCAGTCGCAGCAATAGTAGCACTAGAAGTTGTAGTAGTAGCAGTAGTTGTAGATTGAGCTTATGTACATATAGTTGGGGTTCTATTCACTACTATAGTATGCAGTTTATATCATCACTATGCTAAGTTCAGCCAGCCGTGTGTTTGGGTGCAGGTGGACCAGAGGAGGATGGACGGCAGAGTCATGGCTCTCCAGAGAGGCTCTGCCCGGGGGTGATGGACTCAAGACGGTGATGACGCTCATCTCCCTCTCCCAGATAGAGGAGCAGCTGGCCCCTCACATCGATGACCACACACACACTGGACCACACGTGGAACTCTACCATTGCTACCATGCCTTTTTGAATTACACGTACCTTTGTACGTTGTATACTTTATTATTCAACCAAACATACTTCTGATAAAAGAATCAGTAAAAGCAGTATCTTAGCAATTTTTTCTGTTTTCAGGTTAATGATACATATTTTATGTATATTATGATCTTTAACAATCTTTTTTCACTGATTAAATATAAACCGGAATAGGTGAATGGCGTGAATGACCTAAGAAAAATTGAGGAGAGGCCAGTCTGAATTTATCTTCTTGTTGTGACACAGTTGGGAAAGGGGGAGATTAGTTTTGTGACGGTCTGACATTGTTCTTACTCATCTGGCGGAGGGAAATAGTCCAGGTCTAGACATGAAGTCACAGGGGACATAAGAAGGTAAACAGGAAGAGATGTGCGGACTAAGAGCCTACAGCAAGCCACAAAGCATTTAAAAAACAACAACATTCAAGTTATTGCAGTTTGGCCAGCATTCTCATGTTCCTTTCCTTTCAACCAGCATCAACATCATCATCATTTTTTACCTCAACTTATGTGAGACAATGGGTTGCTATGTGCACGTCGTCATGGCAACCAGAGACGGCGTGACGTCACCAGCGGGTTGGTGAGTCATCGTGGCACAAATGAACAACGTTGGGCGGGGCAGGGCTGGGGGCGCGGGGGGGAGTTGTGCGGTGGTCCTCAGGCTTCTGGACGTCAGCATCAGGTGGAGCAGGGGGCGGGGGGGGTGGGGTTGGAAGGTCTTAATGTGATAAAGGAAATGAGACTAGAGCAGAGCTTAGGACGATGAGTGCAACCAAACATACCGAGAGAGAGAGAGAGAGAGAGAGAGAGAGAGAGAGAGAGAGAGAGAGAGGAGAGAGAGAGAGAGAGAGAGAGAGAGAGAGAGCGAGAGAGAGAGAGAGAGAGAGAGAGAGAGAGAACGAGAGAGAACGAGAGAGAGACAGCGAGAGAGCGAGAGAGAAAGAGAGAGCGAGAGAGAGCGTGAGAGCATGAGCGAGAGAGAGAGAGAGAGAGCGAGAGAGAGAGAGGAGAGAGAGAGAGAGAGAGAGAGAGAGAGAGAGAGAGAGAGAGAGAGAGAGAGAATGAGAGAGAACGAGAGAGAGACAGCGAGAGAGCGAGAATGAGAGAGAACGAGAGAGAGACAGCGAGAGAGCGAGAGAGAAAGAGAGAGCGAGAGCGAGCGTGAGAGCATGAGCGAGAGAGAGAGAGAGCGAGAGAGAGAGAGAGAGAGCGTGAGAGAGAGAGAGCATGAGAGAGGGAGAGAGAGAGAGAGGGGAGAGAGAGCGTAGAGAGAGAGAGAGAGAGAGAGAGAGAGAGAGAGAGAGAGAGCGAGAGCGAAAGAGAAAGAGAGAGAGCGAGAGAGAGCGAAGGGGCGTCACCCGGGTTACCCGAAATTGCTCGGATTGTGGTTAAAGGGTGCCGATGACATCCGTCAATGTCAACCCAGCAGAGTGACCACATGGTCACACCAAAATGTGCTCACATGTCAATCGTCGCATTCGTTCCGGACATAATTTTTTCAGACTGAGACTGAGAGATGCCGAGAAAGAGGGACACAGAGAAGACACAAAGAGTCAGAGCTAGAGAGAGAGAAAGAGAGAGAGAGAGCGCAAGACATATGGCGCATTTCCACTAGCACGGCTCAGCTCGGTACGGCTCGGCTCGGCGCGCTATTTGCGTCGTGTTTCCACTAGCACGCAGTACCTGCAACCGGGTACATTTTGGTATCACCTCAGCCGTGGTTCCAAGCGAGCCGAAGCGTTACTAAAACGTGACGTCAGCCGACTGCCTTCCACTGATTGGCCGATGAGTGTCGTCACTGGAAGCGTCATAACCGCGCAACTTTTCAATAGTGTTTTGTCTCGCGGCCCGGAGTCTTCTCTGGCTCTCTTCTCTTGCCTTCTGTGCGACAAAAAGCCACAGGGTGAGCAGCAACACGATCGCCTCCATGTCCTCCATGCTGTCCTCCTCTGATGTTGTTGTTGTTGTTGTTCTGGTCTTCCGGATTTGTACGTTGCTCGGCGCCGTGTAAATGACGTCACAGCGGTTTCGCACAGCCGTGTTATGACGACCCCGCCCACGTCGAGGAGGCACCAGTTGTAATGGAAACACAACCAAACCGAGCCGAGCCGAGCCGTGCCGCGCCGTATCGAGCCGAGCCGTGCTAGTGGAAATGCGCCATTAGAGACACAGAGGGATAGCGAAAGACAGAGATGCAGAGACAGAGAGAGAGAAACAGAGAGTGAGAGGGCCCTGGACTACTTTCAGATTTTATTTTCTTCTCCCCCTTATATTGAGTTATCACACATTAGGTTAGCACAGCCCATTCTAACCGCTTTTCTTTTCTGTACACCAAATTGGCTGTCGTTGCAGTGGTTGGATCGTTGTTTACCGATTCCCTCACTACTCGTTAGGAACGGATGTTGGGGGGTGTCTAGCTTAATTAGGCTATCACTCTTTTCTACTGCCTTTAGATTGGGTTGCAGCAGCTGGAGGCTAGTAATTATTTAGAGGTGGAGCCCCCTAATGTTTGAAGGGGTTAGGGGAAGTTGATAGTTTGGGATTTTTACAAGTATAATGCTTTCTCTGTTACTGAGTTACTGGTAGTGAATGTTAGAAAACTATTGGTTTGTAATATTACTGGTTTGGAATTTTACTTATTAGGATAAGGGTTATAGGGTTGGGGAATGTTGGTTGTGGTGGAAGGTGGGAGGTTAAGCACAAATAAATGAATAGAAAACAACGTTGGGCAGGTAATTGTCAATAATTTGACTTTCCTGAAATGGAAATTGCGGGAGCAGCGGGTGACTCTATGCTGGTTTCCAACCAGGGGAATGCTCTAACAAGGTAAACAACAGGGGTCGGCAACGGGCGCCACATTATTTTGAGGTTATATGATTTTTCATTTATTATAAATATATATATATATATATATATATTTTTTTTTTGGAATACCGAATATCTATATCTGTTAGCTTAAATGTAAAGGGCCGTGAATTTTTTTTTCTTTCACAACCGTTTTTGTAATGTAAAATATCCTGCTACTAGTCCCGGTAGGTTAGAGACACACTCGTCACGGTCAAGCTTAAACTGCGAGGGGCTGAGCGGGAGTTATTGGGAACTATGCAATATTAAATGAAACGGAACCTCCATAGGCCTATACAACAACAACCATGGTGACCCGTTACTTATTTTTGTGTGATACTGCACAGTGCACATAGAGAAAGGCAGGAGTTCTTGACAAAAGTCCACAAAAGATTTAAGACACCAAGCTGTGAGACTTTGGCTGACTTTGAGAGAAGTAGAGTCTCTGATGAGGCTACTTCACCTACAGCTCTAAAAACGGTCAGTCAGTACGCCATGCTGTGTGTATATGTGCGTGTGCGTGCGTGTGCGCGCAGTAAATCAGCACCCCCCACTGTGGTGTGTGTGTGTGTGTGTGTGTGTGTGTGTGTGTGTGTGTGTGTGTGTGTGTGTGTGTGTGTGTGTGTGTGTGTGTGTGTGTGTGTGTGTGTGTGTGTGTGTGTGTGTGTGTGTGTGTGTGTGTGTGTGTGCTTGCGTGTGTGCGTTGTGTTGTGTTGTGTGAAGTGTTTAAAGAGTGCATGGCTGGCTATTTTTTTAGGTGCGCCACTACTGCCTTCTCTACAGCATAAGGCCTTTCTACACTGCGAAGCCGGTTTGGTCGAGGCTTGGCACGCCCGGCGAATTCACCGTCTTTTCTCAAGTTTCCTGTGTAAATCCGAGGGCATAAAAACCCCGTTTGTTGTGGACTCGTGGCGCAGGCTTTTTTGGTTCACTTCAAGGCGGGGCTGCGCAAGGAGTCTAGACCGCTTTAGAATAATTTGCATGTTCCCGAATGTTTTTATTTTTTTATGAATGGAGACACCCGCATGCAAAAATGACT
>OLKM01000635.1:134610-217110 GCA_900291075.1 Melanogrammus aeglefinus | reverse complement strand
CTGCTTCAGCGGAAACATCCTTCCATAGTCTCAGTATTGATTAATATTGCAGTGATTAGCCTTAGCATAGCACCAGGGGAGTTTCTTGCTCGTCTTGCATAGGTAGTCGGCGTAACCCTTGGCAACAGCGGCCCTTTCCCGCAAACAGCAGTTTAATCAGGTCTCCTGTTTTACTGCCTCCTGGAACAGAGCTCATTCACACAAACGGCAAAATTCTCAGGCAGACATCTAACACACCTAAGACAAACACACGCACACGCACACCTGTGCACACACACGTCAGCACACACATGCAAGGAAGGCATACACACGTTCAAAACTTGAGGACCCAGAGCTCATGGAGAGCATACAATGGAAGGAAAAACACAAGCTACTTTTTGCTTTATAAAGGGTACTTTCTTTTCTATGATTTGTGAGGACCTCTTTAAACTGTGTACCGCCTGCCTGTTCATTTTTTTACTGTTTTGCCAGATTGTTGACGACAAATGTAGATTTTAAAAATATATTAATTGGACAATAACGTTCTCTTATCTTATCTATTGGCTAGACTATAAGATCCAATTTCTTTCACATCCAGGGACAATAAACTACAATCTGTTCCATCTCTCAATGCAGACGTTAAGCTATGACACTACAAGATAATGTTTTATCTGAAGAAAAATCTGCAACCTGCCTTGGTCCACAGATCCATTACACACACAAGAACACACACACCTTGAGATACCAATACGTGTTATGGAAAACACACACACAAAGTTTATCTTCTCTGTAAGACATACACACACACACACACACGCACGCACACACACACACACACACACACACACACACACACACACACACACACACACACACATACACACACACACACACACACACACACACACACACACACACACACACACACACACTGGAGTGTAATCAGTGAAGGACAGAGAGAAGAAAGGAGCGAATGAGAGCGAGAGGTGCTTAAGGAACACACACACACACACACACACACACACACACACACACACACACACACACACACACACACACACACACACACACACACACACACACACACACACACACACACAAACACACACGTTTGGGGATTGAATTCAGCTGGAACAGATATAACAGGGCAGACATTTTCCAGATGGTATTATTATGAGGGACTGGGGTTTAGTTAATGAACCTGCTTCATCTCTCCAGCCGATGATATATATGTGAGAGAGAGAGCAAGAGAGAGAGAGAGAGAGAGAGAGAGAGAGAGAGAGAGAGAGAGATTGAGACCAACAGAGAAAACAGCCCAATACCAACGAGAGAGGAGAGAGAGAGAGAGAAGAGAGAGAGAGAGAGAGAGAGATTGTAACCAACAGCCAAAACAGCCCAATACCAATGTTTCCACCTCCCTCTCATTCTATATATATATATATATATAATATATTATATATATATATATATAATATAATATTATATTATATATATATATATTATATATATATATATATATATATATAATATTCTTCTTTCTTGATACTTTCCAATGTGTTGACATTTTGCGATTGTTTGGCCATTTTTTATTTTTTTTCTTCATAACTTAATTTATCTTTTACGTTACTGTATAGTGTAAAGATCCAGGAATGGGATTTCAACAGCTCTGCTTCGTCCACTAAATAAATCATCAAGTTGAATGGCCTATTTTAAGATTAATTGCTTATAACCACATTTATTTGGAACATATTTCAATGGCAGAGAAAATGCGCTGTATGGTGCTAGCCTTTCTGTTATATTGATTTTTCCAGCAAGGAAAAGGAAGACGAGTATTGTTTTTAATATGAAAGTGGTTGAGTGGCTTTGGGCTCCTCCCAAAATAGTTTGTTGACAGGAAGAGGAGGAGGTGGGAGGAGGGGTGCCATGGAGAGGGGGAGAAGCAAGGAGCAAGAGAGGGGGGGTGGGGAGAAAGAGACGGGGAGGAAGTGGGAGAGGGGGTGGAGGTGAGGGGAGATGGGGGGAGGCAGAGAGGGGACGGAGTCGGGAGAAGGGGGAGGAGAGGTGGGGCATGGAAGAGAGGGGGAGAGGGAGGGGAAGGAGGAGAGAGGGTGGAGGTAAGGGGGAGAAAAAGAGGAGGAGGAGGAGAGGGAGAGGGGAAGTAGGGAGGAGAGGCGTGGAAGAGAGGGGGAGGAGGGGAGAGGACGAGAGGGTGGGCAGCGGGTAGAGGGTGAGGGGCTCTTGAGCTGACAGGTCAATGTGTCGGAAAGTTCTGGTCATCGAGACTACAGTCCTCCAGCGCTGATAACAGCAGAGGGGTGTCTGGAATACCACCACTTCATCCATCTACCTCCACAAGGACAATTCCAAGAACTATAATATAAGTAGTTTATTGGCACATATTGTATTTCACTATAAATATCTGAAAATCAAGATCTTGAAGATGTTACGGGTTGAAATATTATTCTTGAACAAATGGAGATATCTGGTTCATTAAGAGCCATGTAATGAACCTAGGGGCAGAATTGTAAGTTTCTGTCGCTTGTATTTCAGTGTTCCAGAGAAGTTGTTGCTGTTGTTGCAACAAGTAAAAACAGGTGTGAATAACATCCCTTTCTGTTAGTATGGTAAGAGGTTAATCAGTTAGCAGCACCTTCATCCAAAGTGACTTACAATGTTTTTTAAGAAATGTCCTTGAAGGAGCAGGTGGGGTGAAGGCGTCCAGTTCAAGGATGGCTACAGTCTGTAGCTACTGGGGATGAAGCCCAGAGTCTAACCCGACCAGCAGTCTGTACTGTGACAGAATTCTGGAGCAGGTTCACCCGGTTCAATGTACCCATACATTCTAAATCCATCATACCCTATGCAGAACTATTGGCATATAGACAATATATACGGATGAATTGTTGATCCTGAGTCATGGAACAGGATAAAAAAACAGACTTATGCTTTTTGTTGTTGTTGAGCAGAGTGTTTTTCACGATAATGATGCAGGATTTTGCCCAGGATATTTGAGCTGTTTTGTGATCTCATTTAGCCATCAAACATAATAAAAAACCATCTCCAGATACAGACCAAACCACCGATGACGCAGAACAAATGTTTTTCAAACCCATCTAACCAAATCAATAACCTCCTAATCAAGTGAAGGCCAATGAAAAAGGCAAATCAGACATCGACGTTTTAGATGAATAATAAACACAGTATCCCACTTCAATAACACATCACATGTCTTGGCAACAGCGCCAAATAAGGCAGGCTACTATACGAGGCCATTCATAAATATCACGGGAGGGCAGGTGTTATGGTCTCGGTGGGGGTGGGCTATATAAAGACACTACGACAGCATGTTTACATTAACAACGTTTAAGAGTGGCATGTTCAAGACAAAAAGACAGTTTCAGGCCCGGCACATTATTGGTGCGCATTTTGTAAACAATGACGACAGAAATAGTCTCCAACAGTTCCCCTGAATCAAGTCCAACACGTTCACTTCTCCCAGTTTGTTTTTCCCCCCCAACTGATCTCCCTCTGGACCCCCTTCCAAACTCTCTTTTATTTAATGTCATATGTTCCCTTACCCGTCAGACAGTCGCTGGCCAGGATCAGCGTTGCCAGCAAGGCGAGGCGGGAGAGGAGTGCGGGCCGGACGGCTCCGGAGGACCGCATCCTGCAGAGCTCTCCTACCATGGCAGCGACGCACGGACACCAAGGACCATTCCTCCGCCGCGTACCCCCCCCCCCCCCCGCACCCCGTGAAGAAAAAATAAATAAGAGCGTCCTCAAAAAAGCCTCGTGGTTTAGAACTGTTTAGCAGTTGTTAAATCAAAGCGGCCACGCAGGCTCTTGGAGGATTCATGGTGAGGGTTACGGGGCTCGGACGCTCGGTTGTGGATGAGGTGCTTCTGATCACACGGTGTGTGCGTGTGTGTGTGTGTGTGTGTGTTTTCGCTGTTGCCCGGCTGGATGAGAGGAGAAACGTCACTGTGTCGTCACGACGTCTCATCTTCACCACGCAGAGCGGAAATCTGTGGGCGTGTCCATCCATCCACGAAGTCATCTTTGCCAATGTGGTCCCTCAAAAAAAAAACTAAGGCTACAAAAAAAAAATCACCAACGATGGAATCGAATGCAACAAAACATAAAAACAAGATTTATTTAGCACTTCTTCACATTTCTAAATTAGGAAAATAGCAATAGTCTTAAAGAAGATTCCGAAATGTATACAAAAACGTGAAACACTAATCCCATACCGCAACTACACATAGGCCTAACTTTATTATGTGTGTAGCTTATAGCCGACTACTACCTGCAACACTGGAACACTCTCTGGACTTCTGATAGTCATATTGCTATCAACCTGTCTGTTTTGCATAGAGGTAAAGTCAAATTTCTGTTATCATCTTCTGTGACAACTACGCTCTCAACTGACTTCACAGGTCTCTCTTAAACCCATGTGCATGTCCTTCAAAAAAACTAGGAGAAATGAAAAAAAAGTATCCTAAACCCAGAGGGGAAGGAAGGAGCCTTGATAAGGAACATACAACGCAGAGCGAGTTGACTCCTTGTGGAGTGCCAGAACAACAAGATGTTTCGAACAAGGTTCATCATCGGTTGACTACAACACAGCATGCGAAGAACCGAAAGAAGAACAAATACAAATGCAGTCATGCTGGTATATTTAATCGATAATTTTTTATTATCAATAAACATGTGATTCATAATTCAGCGTAAAACAAATCTAAAAAGTTGGCTTTTCGAAAAGGATAGGGAGACGAATACACTTGAAAACAATAAATAAAGCAGGAGCAGGGGAGAGAGTGTGTCTGGGGGGGGGGGGACTTTAAAAAGGATTTGTAGTTCCAGTCCAGGGATTTATACATATCATACAACATCTCTTCGATAAGGGGTCAACTCAGGTAAAATAGTGTCATTCATGCGTGTGGAGGGGAAATGGTTTGATGTCGAGATATTGGGAGCTTTATACAACAAGGGTTTGAATGACTGATTTGTCTTCTTTGTCGTGCTGACATCGATGAAGAGTTCAGTAAAACCGAGGATGCAGACAATGATTTGGAAAAAGGCATTGCATATGGATTATTTGCGTGTGTTTTAATTTGTCCCACAGAAGGGGGGTGAGACAGGAAAACAGAAAGAGAGGCAAGAGAAGAAATTAAATGAAAATTTAGTCAAACAAACTAGAATATCTACTACAAATCGGAGGGTTATTTGCACGGTTTTTCCTGCACACCCTAAAGAACACAAGACCACGTGCACGCTCTCAGCCCGTGCACGCTCCCGCCACGTGGATTGCATGTAAACTTCTGTTGCGTAATTTTCTTTGTAATAAGCCTCCGCTACCCATCAAACAGCATCGCATAGCTCACGCCTCTACAGGGTAGAATGTGTGTGTGTGTGTGTGTGGGTGGTAGTATATAAAAAAATAAAAGGAGAAATAAATGGCTTGGGCATTTCTCAGTAAGACCGCTGGTATAGTGCAGATGTGTGGGTGAAGTGCATGTGCATATTAACCAAGCTGTGCATGTAGGAGTTGTTTGTTACCCCCTGAAAAATGCTATAAAAAAACAACAAAATCTATCCTTATCTCATCATCTCTAACTCCTCTTCCTCCCCCCCAGGCGGAGGGGCCCCGCTGCCTTGCTCACTGGCTGCAGGGTCTGGAAGAGTCTTCCTCTGCACTCTGAGAGTCACTGAGCCGCGTGGGTTCCATCTCTGGCTGTTGCCTTGGCGACTCAGGCGCCGCCCGCTTCTCCTCCTCGCTGGTCGGCAGCGGGGGTTGGGCTGATGCTGCCGCCGTCGCCGTCGTCGTCGTCGTCATGGTGTCCGGTTGCTCCGGGGGAGGAGCCGTCTTCTCCTCCTCGCAGTCAGCCGGCGGCGGGGGAGCTGGTGATGCCGCCGCCGCCGCCGTCGCGTGCCGGCTTCGCCGCCGCGCCTGCCCCGCCGCCGCCGCCTGCCGCTCCGCCGCCGCCGCCGTCGTCGTGTCCGGTTGTTCGGGGGGAGGAGCCACCTTCTCCTCCTCCCCCGTCTCCTTGCCGTCAGCCGCCGGCGGGGGTGGGAGGGAGGCGGTGGTCGCAGGCTCGGGGTCCGTCGACGCGGGGGTGGCCTCGGGGGGCGTCGGCTTGGCGCTCGAGGGGGGCGTGTCCTGGACACACACTGGGGCGGCGGTCATCGGTGCCGGGGGAGGCGGCGGCTCCTCCGAACTCTCCTGCGGCGCCTCGGGGACGGCCGCCGTCTCGACCGTTTCCGTGACGATCTCGACGTCGGCCGGCTCCTGTGCGGCGTTGCCGGCGGCGGCGGGCGCCACCTCGGCTTTCTCCTCCCCCTCCACCGCCCCCGCCGGGCCGCCTACTGTGAGGGCGGGTGCCGCCCCACTCTGGGCCGGGGGGGCAGACGGCTGCTCCTCCCCCCCAACCGGGGGCGCCTCCTTCTGAACGACCTCCTCGCTGCTGGTCTCCTCGGAGGGGCCGCCGTCGGTCAGAGCGGCGGGGGGGGCGCCCGGATCTGCCGGACCCCCGGCGATGCCGTTGCAGCCGCTGTTCGGTGAGCCGGCAGGAACCCCGCCCTCTTTATCCTTTTTCTCGTCCACCACCTCCTCCTTCGGTTCCTCGTCATCTCCCTCCTCCTCCTCCTCCTCCTCCTCCTCCGGTATTCCGTCCACCCCTGGCACGTCCAGGCAGGACGCGTTGGCCAGTGGGGGGGAGCCCTCGTCCTGGATCATGGAGACCACCTGCTTCATCCTCCCCCTCTTCTTCGGGGCCTCCGCTCCGTCGTCGGTAGCGTCCGCTCCGCCCTCCTCCCCCTCCCCGTCCCCCTCCCGCTCCTCCTCGTGGGCCCCGTACTCCTCAGCCCAGTCGATGGAGGGGTTGTCCCCCAGCAGGTGCAGGTTGGGGTCGCTGCTGGTCAGCACGATGCTGTCCCGGTACAGGTTGTGTCTGCGCTGGACCGCCGCGTCCTTCACAGCTGGGGTGGGAGGGGATGACCGGAGAACAAGGAGTTGGTTTTGACATGATCTCCGTCAGAATGTTTACATGGGTACCTTAGCAGTATTAGCTTGAATCATTAGTTACATAAAAAAACCTGCTAGAATTATTGTACTTACCTTTTAACTTAACCAACGGTCAACTACCACTGATACTTTACTAGCACATAAAACATGTGCAGGTCACTTGGTGTAAACCGCCTGAATAATTTAGAAGATCACAGGTCTGGTGTACAGAACAAAAAAAAGAAATGGGGGAATTGACATTCTTTGCGCTTCTCTTAATTTTCTCTCTCTGTCTTTGTTTTGATTCCGTTTCCGTCATAGCAGGAGCTCCTATAGTCCTGATGCGAGGGGGTTCTCCTCCAGACCGCATCCTGTCTTTTTACCGGCCCGGGTCATGGACCAAACGTAAAACTGTACTCACCGGTCATGATGTCCTTCATGACGGAGTGCAGCACCACCTCCTCGAAGATCCTGTCCACCAGGATGAAGCGCGTGAAGTCCTCGAAAATCAGTTCCTGGAAGCGCGGCAGGTCCTGGAAGGAACGATCATTCAGTTCGTATTTGTTCGATTTGTTGTGTGCTCTTTAAAACGGCTACTCTTGCAAGTTTCAAGAGATGTCAAGAGAGAGGGCAGAAAAGAGTGGAAGAGCAACCAAACCCCCCCCCCCCCCCCCGCTGTCTGCTCCCTTCCTTTCTAAGATTCTGAGCCGTTGACCAAGGGTTGCATTTCGCTCACTATTGACTGAAAGCCAAGGAGGAATTGTTGTCCTGATAGAACCGCAGTCATCTCAAAAATAAACTCTTTCAGCGCATTTCACTCATCAATAGCTCTCACGGATGGTTATGGCATTCCTAACAGATTACACTCAAAGTAGAGCTCTTAAATCATAGCTGCAGCTTCTTTAAATGTATTAATACAATTTTAATGATATTGGCTACTTTTAAAATAACCCAAAATAAATCAGAGTGTGTTGCTTCGAGTTTAAATTTAGCTTTGTGAATTATACCACCTCTTATCCAAGTAATATACGGAATACCAGAACACGGTAATACTGCCGTATTAAGAAAAGCAATCAGATATCTCTGGGGAGAGCGGTTCTTTGCCTCCTTTACTTGAGTAGCGTAGTGTGTCCCACTACAGCACCCGTAGATCCATTACACCGCGATGATGTCACTGACCTCATTCTGACAGAGAAAAGAGCTTTATAAATAACCCGCCGCGATAATGGAGGATTAAAATAGACTCATGGCTCATACAACCTGAGACTTTGGTAGAATTAGCGTACAATGATCCAGTGGGTGTAGTTTCTGTCTATATTCATTTATTATTATCATTTTGTACTGTATAGTCTAATATGTAAAGGCTTACGTATTGAGCTTCCTATTGTTGAATAGCAACCATAAATAGCCATGGTTTGAAATCACTGTGGTGAGGAAATGTAGTGTTTAGGATGAGGCCCTTAGTCTAGATCTACCAGAACCAAAGCTCTACAGGCTGACCTTGTGAGGGGAAAGCATGAAGATACTGACAAAGGAATGAACAAATGATGAGGAGGAGGAGGAGGAGAGGAGGAGGAGGAGGAGGAGGAGAGAGGAGGAGGAGGAGGAGGAGGAGGAGGAGGAGGAGGATGGGGAGGAGTGGAGATGGAGATGGAGATGGAGATGGAGATGGAGGAGGAGGAGGAGGAGGAGGAGGAGGGTTCTCACGGAGGAGCAGGATGGCGTGAGCTGCTTCAACATGTAGGGGATGAAGATCTGGAGCAAAGCTTCTCTGAAGAACCTCTTCCTCACCGTGCTGCTGTCGTAGTCAAACTTCTGCAGAACAACACACACACACACACACACACACACACACACACACACACACACACACACACACACACACACACACACACACACACACACACACACACACACACACACACACACACACACACACACACACACGTCCAGATGTTGAATAGTATAGAACAGAGAACATATGCACAGATGTTTAGTGTACAGAGCAGAGATGTTCAGATGTAAGGAAGAAGTTTGGTATAGGACACACGGATTACAGATGTTAGAAAGAAGTTGGGTTCAGAAGAAGGAATCCAGAGAACAGTGAGTCATAAGTGAATTCATTAATCCCATAAGTAATTGGTGACTAAAATAATTCATAATTCATTCATTAAGAAACAATGAATGAATGGACAGATTAACGACTGAATTAATCTTGATTTAACAAATGAATGACGTAAGGATGGAGGGCGTTGCCATGTGAGGGCTCCTTCAGTACCTTGATGACACGGTCCTGGCAGCGCTGGATGGTCTTACAGAGACCCTCAGTACCTTGAGACTCCAGACTCTGGTGAAGTATCTGCTCAAATGTATACACAGCATCATCCATTTGCTGGGGGGACAAAGACGGAGACAGACCGACACACACACACACACACACACACACACACACACACACACACACACACACACACACACACACACACACACACACACACACACACACACACACACACACACACACACACACACACACACACACACACACACACACACACACACACGCAAGACGGACACAGAGAGGGTGGGGGTACAGGGGTACAGAGAGAGACAGTCATTGTTAATTAGCCACACACACATTCCCCTGCCACCAGAGCCTGGATAGCTCAGTCGGCAGAGCATCAGACTTTTAATCTGAGGGTCCAGGGTTCAAGTCCCTGTTCAGGTGACGTTTTCCACGACTGGGATATTGAAGATCTTATGGATAAAATACTATTCGGAGTTAGTGCAGGCAGTGCCAGAACATATGTACTGACATTATTTCTAATTATACAATTGCAGTTTTTTATTATGTTCAGTGTCAACCACTTAAAATTCACAACATATTGGTCCCTATATATTCATTGGGAGATAATTTGAGTCAGTCATTTTGTTATGTACATTTTCAAGCATCCTTCTGTTTGGTGCAGGTATACACGGATCTGTTCTTTATACTTGGATTGAAGTAGTTCTTGATATGCCTTCAAATTAATATGCCCATGACTTCCCAGAACAGAAGCTGTACTTATGAAGATGATGTGGCTGCTATACATCCACCTAGCCACAAGAGGGCGCCGCTACACCATCTGTTGCGCGGCAGAACTCTTTTTTTCACATGGTTTTAAAAACAAACTATCCAATTACTTCCCCAAAAAAATCGGGATTGATTGTTTTCCATTTTTGGAAAACAATGTCCAACGATCAGACCACATGGAACTTTTCCTAGTGAAAACAAAATTTTCATCTCAAAATAACATTTATCACTTGATACAGGAAAACAGCGCAAAAGTATTTAGTTCTGGATCAAACAATTTGTCTCTGTCAGCTCATTCTGCTGACAGGAAATGGTGGTAAACGTTGTCCTTGAACGGTTTCCTGTTCACGCGTTGTTTATGAACTCTGAGTGACCCTGACTTTGGACGCCCACCCCCCTATCTAGACCATCCACACAGACAAGTTCCATTCTGTAAAGAAAGGAGCCAGCCATGGTTACACTCCCCTCTGTGTGTGTGTGTGTGTGTGTGTGTGTGTGTGTGTGTGTGTGTGTGTGTGTGTGTGTGTGTGTGTGTGTGTGTGTGTGTGTGTGTGTGTGTGTGTGTGTGTGTGTGTGTGTGTGTGTGTGTGTGTGTGTGTGCGTGCGCGTGTGTGTGTGTGTGTGTGAGAATGCCTGAGCCCTTGGTGCTAAACATCTGGAAAAGTATAAAAAGGAGTGTTGTCGTGGCAATGCGCTTTAGCAACACATTAAAGCTTTTCGCTGTCCGACTCAGAACTAATGTCAGGCACTTAGCAGACAGTTATGCAAAGTAGCACTTTAGGGAGAACGCCTAAAGATTGACACAGAAAAGCAGTGGATGATTTCCAAGCAGGCAAGTCAAGTTTCCTTTGATACAATTTGCCAAAATAAAGTTTTAAATAAACACATTTTTTTTGTAAAGGAAGCCACAATGACACTGTGTTAAAGAGACACACCTGTGCTTGTAGTTCTATTTTTTTTCTCTCTCTCTGTCTAAACATGTTAAAATCACCCCAAAACACCACTAAACCGGTCCACAGAAACAGAAATGATCCCAAGGTAGTTAACAAGGTGACCACACCAGAGTGGGCAATGTTCACCTAATGATTAATAGCGTTGGATATTTGGCTGCTCCAAAGTAAAATGCCACCCCTTGAAAAGCCCTCACGTTGACCCTGGATCTCCTCACCTCTCTCATGAGGATCTGGGCTCTCTGGACGAACACGGAGGGGCTGGAGACGTCAAAGCGCTGCTGCAGGCCGTCCAGACTGAGCTGTTCCACCTTCTCATAGCAGCTCTGCATCTTCACGGGGTGGAACGCCAGCATGGAGATCTTCTCCATGTGCTGGACGGCCGAGAGAAGAGGTGAATAATGAGGATAAGATAAGATGATGCTTTGTCTATCCCAGACTGGAAAGGTGGGATTCGCTCTGTGTCGCTTTGGATAGAAATGTCAGGGTCAGTTACTTAATAAATGCTTAATGCATGACCTCCATCGTAGAGATGGATCTAGACATTAGATATAACTGCTGACTGAAAAGGCATCCGTAACAAGCCGTCCTGGCTAAAGCAAACCTTTCCTAGTGTCCAATTATGCTTTGGGTCACCAGTTCCCAGCATGTGAAACATAGCAATACTGACGACTGTGCACTACGATATTAGTAGGCTGTATACGTAGGTGACTCATGTCTCCAGCTTGGTTACCAGGAACTCTTATAAATCCTCCTATGAGTCATGCACATGCCTGCAATTGGTAAACTAAGAATGGAAATTATTCTCCTTGGTGACAAGGATGTATAACGGTTCTCAGTTTGGTACAGTTTTTGCAGCGCAGGCAGTGAAGGGTGTTCCATTCATTTACGTTTCCCGGCCACAATGACAACGCTGAAGGAACGCACATTAGCATGACGCTCGCTTGGTTTCAGATCCTTATATCCCGGAATTGTGAAATACTTGATCCTTGGTCAATCACACACACACGCGCACACACACACGCGCGCGCACACACACGCACACACACACACACACACACACACACACACACACACACACACACACACACACACACACACACACACACACACACACACACACACACACACACACACACACACACACACCAGACAACACACACACACACACACCTCTGCCACCGTCTCCTTGGTGCCCTCGTTGACGGCGTTCTTGCTCATGTCCACCAGCTCCCGGAAGAAGACGTCCCGGACCTCCGAGAAGCCCCTGCTGGTGGGTTCCATCAGGGCCTCGAGGATGGAGCTGATGTACGGCTGAATGCTCACCTTCAGCAGCTTGTCCGCCTTGGACAGCACCACGCCTGGGGAGACAGGGGTAGAGGAGCTTGAGTCAGGGTCTGGCTCGCCCACGTGAACCTCTACATGAACACCGGCAATGCTGGCGCTTCTGGGTGATGGGTTTTGTGAACACATAAGACGATGGATTTCATATCCTGCTTTTTGCTTGTACGTCTGCACCGGGATGAATCTCAAATTGCAATTTTGTACGTGAACTGCAATAAAAACGCATTCCTGATTCTGTTGCATTTTGACGTTTCCAGCCTGACGATGTTCTTGCAGTAGAGCGGACGCTCGCATCAAAAATAAGACAAACCAATCAAATGTCTATGACTCACACCATGTGACTCACCATGCGGTATGTCAGGCCGACTTTGTTTATGTAGCATCGTTTCTAAAGCTAGGCGTGTGCTGTGCAGTATTTTGTTCTTTAAGGATCACATTCTGATCATGCTCACAAAATTGTCTGGCTACTATTACAAGTGTTAAGAGTTGGTAACAGAAACTAATACTGGAATGTGCAACGCCAGTTTCATCAACCAGAACAAAGGATTGACACCTGGCATTGAGGTTAGATGAGGTAACATTTGGTTATGCACACAGAGACACATTGATATTCGAAGGGAAGGATATCCACTCAGGGCAGGCCCCGGCCCTAAAGAAAGCATAACTTAGACAGGGCACGGAATTGGTTCCAAACTGCGTTGCATTAGCTGCAGCACAGCAATGCAGTAAGACATTAGCGACAGCACTGGGTTAGCTGCAATTGCTACCATGTTGAATTAGCTGCGTTGGCTGCCGGACTGGGTAAGCTGCGATGCTGCATTAGCTGTAGCGCTACATGAGCTGCAGGTGTTTATCTGACCTCTGATCTTGTTGGTGACGTGTTCCTTTGAGGTGATGATCTGGTCCATGTCTGTGCGGATGGAGGCCTCCAGCAGGGGGCGGCCCGCCTCGCAACGCTGCTCCAGCGCACGGAACTGTGCCTCACACTGCCGCTGCACCAGGCTGTACACCGCGTCACTGATCTGGACACACACACACACACACACACACACACACACACACACACACACACACACACACACACACACACACACACACACACACACACACACACACACACACACACACACACACACACACACCCCTGTCAAAACCTGGAAATTCCCATTCACACACAGACAGACTATGGCACAGTCCCATTTCCCTTCCCTTAACAAGAACACTTGCTTTGTGTTCCCTAAGCTGCAAGTCAGCTACCGAGCTGGGTAGTGTTCAACGGATGATTATAAGGGAAAAACAGAACTCCCCCGTGTTCTATTAAGTATTGGGACACCCTACCGCTTTGTGGGACTTGGGTTAGGGCTCAAATCTAGGGGAAGGGGGAGAATTGGGCCAGGGCCTAAGTGTGTGACTATGAAGCAGGTTATTATGGCCCTGGATGTCCTCACCAACATCCAGTTGCGCTGCCTCTCGTGCATTTTCCCTTTGAGGCGCGGGGAGATGAGGTCCCTGAGCTCTGGGAGGAGAGTCTCCATCACCAGGTTGGACAGGATCTGCAGACACAGACAGACACATGAATCAGAAACACACACATATACAAACACATGCACGTCGATCAAATCAACACGACCTACAAGCCAAGTGGACGCATCCCGTAGTATTACACATTGACTGGCTCCACATTTACACGTATATTTACACGTATACAGTACTGGTAATGAACATCACACAGACACGTCGGTATTTGAACAGTGTTTGCGTTAGTAAGGTGTGGCTTGGTGTGTGTTTGTAGGCGTGTACGGAGGTAGGTGTGGTTTTGTGTGTGTGTAGCAAGGTGTGGCTTTGTGTGTATGTGTGCACACGTCAGCTCCCTGTGGAAAAGGCGCCTAACGGAGATCAAACCAATATAACCGACCAAACCAATGCAAGTGTGCTCACTTGCATGACTGTGTAGTTATGCACATCCATATATATAAACTTCTACACCAAAAAATATATTGAAAAAGTTATATTAACATGTGAGAAGAATTATCTTTAATCTTTATATATTAGCTCCATCAGTGTCTACCCCCTGGATGCTTCTCAAAAGCTGACCTCTTCAAAACTATTCACTCAAGTCAATTTAGAAAAACGCACTCAAAGATGGCCATGTGAAGTAATTCCATTTCACGGCCGTAGAGGTCGTGAAATGGAATTACGTAGATAACAGTCGTAAATAACATATCAAGCTCCAACAATATAGAGATACCGCAGGCTTTTCCCAAACAACAGGTGGAATAATCTTTACATTTGTTTTTCCATGGATTAAAGAGATTGAGGAGCGAGGTGAACCGGTCGGGAAGAGCCAGCAGTGTGTGCCTAGGGGTTGTGGTGCTACCTGACCAGTGTTGGGAACGTTACTTTAAAAAATAAGTTGTTGTTACTCACTACTTGTTCCAAAAAGTAACTGAGTTAGTAACTGAATTACTCTATAATAAAAGTAACTAGTTACCAGGGAAAGTAACTATTTGCGTTACTGTAAAAAAAGGTTGCTCCGGACTCGCCATTTCTGCTGCTTCATCAAATCTGTTTGGTGTGTGCGTGTGCGTGTGGCGCTTGTCCCTCACTAGCAGTTTGTGTTTGGAGCCAGGGGTGCGTTCGGATTACGCAGTTTATTCAATCAATTCATAGTAACGCACCGCATTTAACGTACAGTCACGGTAACGGCGTTGCAACGACGGAAACAGTAATTACTTAGATTATGCCGTTACTGAAAAAACAACGTTACCTAACGCTGTCCTTTTAAACGGCGTTATTACAAACACTGTACCTGACTGATACCAATCTATTCAGGCATCCCTGTTCACCCTGGCTGCGGTGCTACCTGGTGCTACCTGATTGATCCCAAACTATTCAGGAATCCCTGTTTGCCCTTCAGGACACAGAGGGCATAAATAAGTGAAGGTGTGAAACCAGTGGATACCTTGGAAACATATCGTCTCAGTAATTTGGTCAGATTCTACGTATATTTTACTGGAATCCAGTAAAATGTCATATATCCTGGGCTCTTTTATATTTGAACACACGTGCACGCACACGCACACACACATGCACACACAACTGGAGAATCAAACCGGCGAACCTCCGGTTGGAGAGGACGAGCTGCTCACCTGCGGGTGCCCGCCACACATCATATCCCAGGTACCGTACTGGCCCTTGGCCTGCCGGAAGAGGCGCACAGAATCTGTGAAGGCTGGAGTCTGAACCCTGCTCTCCTCGGACAAACCTGACAAGAGAGAAAAAACACAAAGTCACACCCTAATCCTATTATGTTACCCATTTTCTGCCTTGCTCAAACACTCGTCATTCATGTATAAAGACATGTTTTGGCCTTTTTGGACACAACAGAAGGGAACATGGGTTGAAACAGACGGGGAAAGCTGGTATTACCACAGGTCAGAGTTAAACATGTGGTCACTATAGCATGTATCTCTTATGAGCTTAGCGAACTAGCAGGTTCACCCATTGATCCCCGCTAATAACTCCTGGTAGAAACAAAAAAACAACATGTGAGGTTTTTCTCCACAATAAAAAAAAGAAAGGTGCACTGCTCCACCATGCAGTTCCTTCAGCCAACATGATTGATAGCAGCAGAAAAGACAAGTGGGACTGTGGTTTCATGAGCAAAGATTAAGCTTTTTCTGTTACGGATTTATCGGTCCATTTTTTAACTGCCAACACTGCCACCATATGACACGTCCTGTGAGACTGCACAGAATCACTAATCCATCGACTTTGCCACCGACTCTGTTCTTGAATTGACCCTCCTTTGTTACTTTAAGTTCAACTTTCTTTCTTTTTTTAAGAATTTAAATTACATGCCGTTTTCTGCAAATGTAATCTCTGAATGCCTGTTGTGTTGAAGGTTGCCATAGAATACACCTAGCCATGTCCATCAGAAGTACACAGTGCTGCTCCGTATAGTCACCGGTTTAGGGAAACTTTTCTTTGAGGGGGTGGAGACGCCTACAAACAGCAATGAACGTGGGTTTTAGGGGAAGCGGATTCAAAAGTTCTTCCTTAAAAGTATTAGATTATAGTTGACAACCACGCCATACGAAATTGTGCGTGATGTTTGCTCTGCGTCTGCTGTACAAACACGCTAACGTTTTTGGGCACAACGTTTACGTAAAGATTAGTTAAAGAGAACAAAGTCAAACACGTAAGAGGATGTTTCAACAATTTGCTCCGTGGGGCTTTTTCAATTATAGTGTTTGTACGAAGGTGTTTTTAGTTGCGAGTTCGAAATAGACAACTGTGAAATAGACAACTGTGACTTACTGCCAGTAAGTGTGTGAGCCTGTGTGCATTCTGAGTAGGGCAGTCATGGACCAGAGACAGGAAATCGTAGCCCCTTAAGATAGCACTGTGTGTGTGTGTGTGTGTGTGTGTGTGTGTGTGTGTGTGTGTGTGTGTGTGTGTGTGTGTGTGTGTGTGTGTGTGTGTGTGTGTGTGTGTGTGTGTGTGTTGTGTGTGTGTGTGTGTGTGTGTGTGTGTGTGTGTGTGTGTGTGTGTGTGTGTGTGTGTGTGTGTGTGTGTGTGTGTTTCCATATATGTGTGAGTGCGTGCGCTTTGAAGTTAAGGACAAAGAGGGAAATACTGATAATAGATTTTATATGCATCCTACCAAAAAGCTTTATAGTTCTCTACAACTAACCCACTCATAAAAACATTCAGTTTCTAGCCATAACATTATGTTGTACATATGTATATATTTTTATGTATATTGTACTGTTTGTATGTGTATATTGTTTTACATGTTCTCTTGCCTTGCTGTACTTTGTGTTTGAGATTGGTACTTTTAAAAAAGGGGATCATTGTATTCTTCTGGATCAGAATACAATTTTCTTTAGGTTTGATCTCTAGCAACACAATTGTGACCAACTCTTACTTTAGTACCTGAACTTTAAACAGCACACAGAGTGTTTCAGTGTCCGAGACAAACTTCCAGCAGGCCTTCCCAAAGAACACCTCAAGACATCATAACACGCTGAAATAACCAAACATGCAATGTGAGGACCAGCAAAACACAGGAACCGTTGTCCCGGGCAACGGCGGCTGTTTGGTTCTCCCACACTTTAGCAAGGTCAATGAAACGCTGTGTTGTTGGTCAATGAAAGGATCACTTCCTCTTTTCAGCCTTTCGGCCCAAAAACAAGCTCAGAATAAGTGTGTGTGATGATTAACCAAAATTGGAAATCATTTGTGAAATAGCTTCTCTATAGTGAACTCTGGCCAGAGATCTGTGCTAGCAAGTGTTTGCATAATGAGTCACACAGTCCCCCTTAACGAACGGGTGACCACTCCCTCATGGGGACCTCATTTCTACCTGCCAGTCACCCTGCCTATCTTATGAATGATTTGCCGGATATGTGGCAACCTGCTTAAGGCGTAAAGACAACTCTGACATATGAAATCACACCCTCTGTGTCACATACACACACGCATTTTGAGTAATGCTACAGTAGCCCCCAAAAACCCCCTCACTAAACCTTTTAAGGACACCAATTCCTTTTTGTTTACGACTTCAGCAGAAAGTCAGCAAAAGTGACTCCCAGTGGATTTGGGTTCGAACCCAAAACCTTTGAGCTACAAGTCAAACCCAAACTGCACCACTATCCAATCTCCCGATGAAGACATAAATTAGTCTCGAGAAACCGACTGTATATAGAAGGCTTTGCCTCTTATCATGTGTGGCCAATTGTCATTCCAGATGTTACATCTCAGATCTTAATAAATATCTGAAGCAACTGCTCCACAGCTGTCTGAAGGCTTTGAATACAAGCCCCAGAGTAACTGTCTGCAGGCTCCATTACACACCAAAGAATCACTAATTAATCTAAAGTGAGGTTTCCAAACACTGGTAAACCCATTTGGAACACGAGGACACACTGTGTATTTACACACACAGTTCATTTTAAATGTTAATACATTACATCATTAACATTCTTAAATGATAATCAGTTTGTATTCCAGGCAAAAAAAGTCCTTTGTAGTGTCGCATTAGTAACCATTTCAAGTGAATATCTGCCAACAAAGGTGATGTGTTCTGTAAGAGTTGTTTTCTGAAAGAAGCATAGATGAACTAACCGATGCATGAAAATAGACACGTCTACAGTACATCACATGCCAAGTGTTGAAGGAGGCTGTGGGTCTTGCCGCTGCCTGTATTTATGGTTCTGTGAGCATAGTTGGTGAAGGGAAATACAAACCATCTCCCTGGGATTCAACCTTAAGTCCCACTGCGTGCTGGGAGGGTAGCAGGACATGAGTACAGTTCTGCAAGGAAACTCTCAGGAGGCACCAGGGCCACTAAGTAAGCCCTCTGTTATTTCAGAGTAAACAGTTCTAGCGAGGAGCTCCAGCCCCGCGTGGGGAACAAAGATGGTGATTATGTCAGGTCGGTCACAACGTGGCTCCGCTTCTCTCGTACACCTTTTAATTGTTCTGCATTCTCTAACAGTTCTGTTTAACATGATTACATGTATCTCAACTACAGTACAGAGGAAACCAACTATCAAAACTATGGAAAAGTACTTGGGCTGTGTGTGTGTGTGTGTGTGTGTGTGTGTGTGTGTGTGTGTGTGTGTGTGTGTGTGTGTGTGTGTGTGTGTGTGTGTGTGTGTGTGTGTGTGTGTGTGTGTGTGTGTGTGTGTGTGTGTGCGCGCGCGCACGGCGCGCGCGTCAATGGCTTCTACCAAAAACCTGTCCTGTGTAGCACATTGTTAATGCGCTTAGCTTCAGGGAAAGCAGTAATGAGTGTGCTGAGCGCTAACTGGATAGCAACTTAGCATGACAGAAGGTTAGCGTGTACCACTAAAACGAGTCATGTTTATCTCATGGTTACAGGGCTTTTTTTTTTCGTTACTTGCTTCAGTGTATTTAAAAGCACACAATGACTGCTTAGGACTACCAGAAGACAATTGCAGTGCGTTTTTAAGAGCAGGGGAAATCAGGGCCCATCGCCGACCAGGAATGACTAGACAAAGTGACGTGTTGAAAGGTAGCACTCCCTTTCCAGTCCTTCCTCCCTCCTGCCTCGTCCAAACTCCCGGATCGGGTGACTTATGGTACACTTGGAAAGAAGCCATTTAATTGGGAAGTGTGATGTTGGAATGGAGGAGAAGGAGGCTGGGCAGGCAGAGGTGAGAGAGGTGGTATTTGAGTAGCTGGTGGTGTTACTGCTAAAGGTAGTGCAGGAGGAGGTAGGAGCAATTCAAAGAGAGGGGGGGGGAGGTGGTGGTGATGAGTGTGGTGGTGTCCACTCGTGCTCACCATCGTTGGTCAAGCATGTACACACACACACACACACACACACACACACACACACACACACACACACACACACACACACACACACACACACACACACACACACACACACACACACACACACACACACACACACACACACACACACGAGAAAGAAAGAAGAGATGGAGAAAGATAACGAAAGAGACGCAGATACAGAAAAAGAGCCAGGAAGATTGAGAAAGCGTGAATAAAACCCTCTATAGGACTGCATTAACAAAATATCTACATCTCAAGCCCTCAGTGTACTTTAATCCATGTGCTGTATAGGAGGGAGATCGAGATGTGTGTGGGACTGAGGCATGGGATAAGGGAGGGAGTATGATGGAAACCTAAACAGCTAAACTACAAGGAGCAATCCTCACAAGGGAAGCATGAAGCCACAGTGACATGTTTTGGCCGGGTCGTCACAGTGGAATTACTGCAACAAAAGTCTCCTTGATTTGTAGCGAAACCGCATTTCGGATTTAACATCCTAACCAATCAAATAAAATGCCATTCAGTAAGTTAAACACACACACAGTTCTACCCGTCCTTCTCCAACCACCTCACAGAACTTTAAAATGTTTCAGACATGTAGGTTCTTGCCCTCACCGAATTGCACGCCCTCCACTTATTCCCAGTAGTCTTACAATGCTAATATAAGTTTTTAATCTTAGAACATGAAATTGCGAAATGGGCATTTTGTAGTCATGGTGAACAAACCGGAACTTGTGCAAAGAGATGAAGTCACCGTTTTTCTAATATTGAAAAGCGGATGTAGGATCTGACTATGACCCAAGGGCAGTATACCTACAAATCCAAAATTTATCGTTATGTACTTATTTTTTAGCGAACTAAAAGTTGCAATATATTAACATTTCAACTAGCTCTTAGCATTGAATTGACCTGGACATATCTGTACTAAATGCTGCTGGATAGTGATTTATCTAATGTCATCAATAAAATCACCTCCTATAACTGATACACATGCTGGCCTACCCCTACCTCTCCTTTTGTTCAAATGGCATGTTGCAATGTTTCTACAATATCCAAGAACGAACAAACGACTCTACAGAGTATGCCATCTCATCGCATCTTAGGAATGCTTTCTTCACGTGTAAAGCATGACTAACAGTATTACAGGCTGAATATCTAAATGTATGTATAAATCTATCAAGGAACCTCATCACTGGACACTTGGCTTAATGCGCTATCATAGACGATGAGCTCATTTTGGAAGTACCTACACCTTACAGGCCATCTAGCTTGCTCTACTACGTCATGTGAGAGGTGAAGGGAGATGCCGGTGAGGAAGGGGGGTGGGGGTGTATTCAGTTAGTTGCATTCTGCAACCTCAACACTAGATGCCACTAAGTCCTACACACTGCACCTTTAAATAAATCTGAGAACCTTTAAATGCATTTGCATTTGATCTCACCATCGTTGGCATGTCGTACACAGTCCTGGAAGACGGCGAGCCACTTGTCCTGTTCCTTCTCCGTCCCCACGCAGAAGTAGAGGTGGTGTCCGTACGGATGCCAGAGGATCAGAGGGAACTGGGTCGCCACCTTCAGGAAGGGAGCGCTCCCCACTTTGGCTTTCACGCCTGGAGACAAACAGCAATACAAACATATTGGATACCTGTACATTGTGCTCTGACTCTGAGTCCAGCCCAAAGCACAGACGTGTCGGCAGGCACAAAATTGTGTTTTTCTTTTGCATAAAAAATTATAGCAATATTTGTGAGTAAGAGAAAAATAATACAGCTGACAGTGTGTGCTTTGCTATGTTGAAAATATATACTTACAATATATACTTTGGTCGCACTACAAATATGAGCACCAAAATGTGCGCTCCCTGTGCTTTGGCCGTTATCTGTACTGGTGTCAGATATCAGATCTATTTAAGAGTTGGAATAAAGTACTGTAGCATCTGTACAATATTACAACATGCCACATTAAGCCACATTAAATGCCTTTTAACCTTGTTGACAATGCTGGGCAAGGAAAAGACTCACAAAGCATAAGATTTTTGAATCTCGATTTCCTGTATATTGATTGGGCCACGGGGAAATGCCTCTTGTACTCCCAAGAAAGCTAGCATAGCATATGAGAAAAAAAACATAACTAATGACAATTGTTGGCCGTAAAAGCCTGCAGGGAGTGAATACAAAGCGCAGCACACAGCATTGTTCTGCTCACACATCGACTCATAGGAGATTAAGACACACTCATTCTTAAGGTCCTGGTACTTAAAAATGGGGTATTGTACAGTTTCAATGGCAGGGACTTGTGATACGGTTACAGTATCGGTATACCATGCAACAACACACACACACACGCGTAGTCAGGGGTGAAGAAAATAGCCTCAGGCGGAGAGAACTCCATAATGGTGTTCAAAGGATTAGACGTGACATTTAGAGGGGCTGTCAACGAGAGGAGGGGCCAACAGTTCCTCAACCTCCCTGTCTTGCCTTGTTCCACGGAGAACACACACACACACACACACACACACACACACACACACACACACACACACACACACACACACACACACACACACACACACACACACACACACACACACACACACACCAGCTTAAAGAAACATCTTCATCAACCTGTTATGTAATCCTCCCTCCGTTGTCACCCTGTTTTTCTCTTCTTCGTTCTCTTAACTTGTGCTTCTGAGCCCTATCACCTCTTTCCAACCATCTTCCTTCCATTCTCACTTCCTGATTCCTTCCATGGGCTGCAGGTAGTACTGCACGTGAAACTACTGGAGCAGTTGGTGTGCTCAATAGATTCACTTGTGATCTCTATGGTACACTCTTCTCTAAAAAGTCCACTCAAGAAGTGAATATTGTTGTGAATATATTGCTAATAATATTACTGCTTCCATTATTTGTAGACCTGCATGCTACTGTACTCAAGCACACCTGAAGTGCCCCCCCCCCCCCCCACACCAGTCCCCTTCCGATCACAGGGACACCCATCTCGCCCACCTTCTCTCAAAGGTCTCAGCATGTAGACCGTTTCCCGCCCTCCCCTCCCCAGGTCTCACCTGGTAGGCTGTTGGCCACCAGTTCCAGGTACTGCTCCATGGAGGTCAGCACTTTGTATCCCGCACAGCTCAGGGTCCCCTTGGGTTGCAGGCCTCGGTCATGGGACTGGGAGAGAACAGAGACACAGCTAAACCAATCAGATAGAGGTGAGGGGAGAGGTCAGCCAATAAGAACATAGAGATATGAGGGGAGAGTTCAGCCAATAAGAACAGAGAGAGGTGAGGGGAGAGTTCAGCCAATAAGAACAGAGAGAGGTGAGGGGAGAGTTCACCCAATCACAATAGAGAGATAAGAGTCTGGACAGAGATTAACAAATCAGAAACAAGGAATTCAGAGTTTTTAGAATAGAGCTGTTTGGCAGGTCTATTAGTAACCTACATCCTCAGACTTTAACTTCAAAAGAAAAGCCTCTCCTACATCTTCATGACGTTGGATTTGAAATATGGACGGGAAATCATGTTTATGACACATTAAGAGACACACCATTAGAGACACGCTAAATAGCTTCACACATGGTACTTTTCTGACCATCTAGTTTGATTATAGCCTTTTGTCACCTAGCGACCATATTGCTTAGCTGGGTTGGTCAACCTTTTAGAATCTGTGAGAACACCATGGGAATGTTTTCTAAATGCTGGGAAAACGGAATGCAGAACTAAAAATAATCCATCAACCTGTCCTGGTTTCAAAAGATTCTAGAATGTGTACCCACCCAACCAACCGATATGCCCGCTAGGTGCATAAGGGCCAATGCATGTCAAATCCCTGTAACTTTGTTGAGACTGTACGGCTCTGTTGGGTATGCTTGCAGATGGCGGTTCCTTTATTGGCTGACTTTGGAAACATTTGACCACAAACAGGAATTTTTCACTCAGGCAGCCGAAAAGCGGTCAAACAACCCGCATTGTGTTGATCCCATATGGAACACACTAAAAACACATTGGTGTTGAGCTTCCTCACCGCCTTGCTGTCATAGTAGTTGATGCTGTAGGAGTCTGGGATGAAGAGGAAACGGTTCCTCCACTTCCTGTTCTCCTCCAGGTACTGGAACAACGTCCCGGAGAAGATACACCGGTTCTCCAGAGGAACCTGAACATGCAAAAGCACAGACACGCACACTCAGAACTAGAAAATAGAGTGAGAAGTAACAAAAATCTGGATTCACAACCAGTGGGTAAACCAAATACCTGAACCAACCCACCAGAACACTAGCTGCTAACATGATATACTGCTAGCATAGCTGTGACCTGGCAGGCTGTGGTCGTACACCCCTCTTAAAACATGACCATTATAAACAGCCCGTTGCTCCTCTGCACTGGGTGCAGCATTTTACGACACGGGGAGAGGGGTTGTGAATACCAGCAGGACCATTTCCCATTTAAAACCAACTGGGGAAAACCTGGAACCACACAAACACACTCAATAGAAGAATAAGTAAATAGAGAGGTAATTTCCCCCTTTTATCCCCTCAACTGGTGTGCTTTTTTAGGGTTATGTGAAACCTTGGCAGCAGGCAGCCGCTCTAGAGAAGACAGAGGGATGTTGTCCATAAAGGCTAGGTTAAAATGGCGAAGGCGGTTAGCATATATTTGCAGGAAATACGATTGGGAATGTTGGGAGCATAATGCAGTGGAAACACATGCATACCTCAGCAAACATACTTTTGCGAACTTCTTGCATCTCAAAGATTTTGGAACAAACTTCAAGATGGGAGTGATTTATTCAGTTTAATTTCTGCGATCTGAATTCTGATTTTCCGTTTCTATGGAGACCCCACTGACTCCGACTAAGGGAACCTTCAGTGACCAAAGCGAAACTGCATTGAATATAAAACAAGTTTGTCCCAAGAAGTTCTTCAGCTGAAAAATAGAATCTCCAGGAATTATTTTCTTTGTTAGATATGACATTCTGTAATATTTATTCCTGTTTGTGATATTACTTGGTGCT
The DNA here is from genome assembly GCA_900291075.1 of Melanogrammus aeglefinus. Taxonomy (NCBI): domain Eukaryota; kingdom Metazoa; phylum Chordata; class Actinopteri; order Gadiformes; family Gadidae; genus Melanogrammus; species Melanogrammus aeglefinus. Next base: position 192,418 of record OLKM01000635.1, on the reverse strand, counting down.
TCAAATTATTACTTTTATTACTTCCCTAAAGCACCTTGGGCTGCAGATTCAACATGAAAGGTGCTCTTTAATTACTTACAGCTTATAATTACAATGATAATAATAATCCTAATAATAATAATTAGTGTAATTATAAATATTATGTCAGTAGCTGGCAAGAATCCTGCTTTACTTCATCTAGGAGAGCTCAAGCCAGGAATCTGTCAGTTTTTGGTCGAGGATGGAACCATTTTGGAGTGCAGACCGTCCACTTAGCAACGGACCAAGTTCTTTCCCAGGGTTTCAAGGGTTAAGGGTTACAAGGAACTGTCAACATAGGTCATGACAGCCAACTATTCTGTTGAACCCACGAGTTGATAAAATACAGTGTCAGTTTGGATTCAACTGAAACATTCCCTTCTGTTGTTTTGTGCTATCTGAAATGTCAACCATTTCGTTCCGTGGACACGATCCAAACCGACTTAGCCTTCGGGACGATAAAGTGAACCTTATCTTACTGCTGGAGGAATGTAAAAACGGCTGGCGTCGTGCTCTCTCGGATCACATGACACAGACCTGAAGAAGAAAGTGTAGTGTTTACCTTGCGGTGGAGCAGCTGAGGTTGAGGACCGCCCCCTCCCTCGACGTCGAAGCGCACCTTGTTGAAGAGCGCCACACCGTACTGCTGTTCATAGAGGGCGTCGAACTGGCCCAACACCTCCCCTGTCCGGGCTGGCCCAGAAACACACACCCCACAACATCACAGTGAGAGCCGGTCCATATACACAACAAGGGGTCAGTTTAGTTATGGTCTTAGAGAGGGGATAGTTTAGCACAGTTGTTCTCTATTTATGATAATAATTTATGTAAATTGGATTGTATTTGTATTTTTCTTCCAAAAATGTATTCTGCCAGCTTAGGGGGTACCCATCTGAAAAAAATATCTTCGTGGGGATACACTAGTAGAAAATTTTTGAGAACCAGTGGTCTAGCGGTTAGGATGGACAAGTTAACGTTGTAAAGGTACTGGGGTGGAACTTTGAGAAGTATTCCCTAAGCCCGACCGGTTCAACATGAATTACGGGGACACACAGATCCATTTGGATTATAGTGTCCTCAAAATGAACAGAGCAAATACATCTACCCTGGGAGTAAAAGTGAGTCATTGTCTTGAGCACTGACCAAAGTGTTGTTTCGCAAGCATTTCAGATTTGACTCAAAAACAACACAAAGCCTTTATTGTTGGAGCACATGGGAACCATTATAGAAGGAAACATCCATTGAGTTTAGATTGAGTTGAGTTTTGTTGGGTGGAGAAAATGTTTCCTGGTGGAAAGTCAAACATAACCCTTATTGAATGAGGAATTTCACACGCTTCTGTTAGAACCTTTTTTGTCCCTTCCCACCCCCTCACCTGTTTGTGAGAGCTGACGTTATTCATCGAACACCCTTTAAAAACCTGCGCAACAGAAACCCCTCCCTAGCAGAAGCCCGGACACGTTTTACAGCTCATTATGGGTGCTGACGGCACGGCCAGGAGAGAGCGAACAAATGCCCTCACCTCATGAAAGGGGACATACATTTCTCTTGTTTAAGTAGCTGCCGGAACAGAAGTTTCTGCACTACACTAATAATACCTTGACTGCAACATGACAGCCCACCAAAATTGGAACGAAACACTAAAGTCAAACATTGATGGATAGATTCAGTCATTTAAAGTTACTTGCCCCGAGCACACCATAGACAAGTTGAAAAATGTAAGGTCCCTTAAAATAGTTCATCATATTACAGCTTAGAAGTTTGTCAATAAATATAAAAAATGATATAGGCTACAAAGCAAGGGTCAACCAAAGCTCCTTTCTTGATCAAATTGTTGCTACGACATGCCACGAGCTTGTTTGGCACCATTGCAAGCCAATCAGAAAGAGTTACTTACTACAAATACTACTTTCACCTAAAATGTTGTTGTTAGATTTGTGTGTGTACTGTGTAGTGACTCTTCAAGTTCCAGAACAAATTGGCATGTTGTAATAAATCTGCTAACCCACTGGTGTCACTGCAAATTAAGCAGAATCATTTATAAACAATAACTTGTGATAAAACATGATTCAACTACAGCTCAAATGTGTCTGCTGATATCCAGCTGGGGTTTCCGTGGGAAATATGCGGACACGTGTTTGTGATTTCAGTTGGCGGGAGAGGAAGGAGGAGCGACGCAGCACTTGATCCCATCTGCTCGGCATCATGGGTAAAGACACGTTGCTTGTGGGCTTTGGACGGCACATAAGGAGATGGAGGCATCCTTTTTTAGTGGGGGTCAGGAAGGCGTGCGTAAAATGAGACTCACAAACAAGCAACCTTCTGGGGACTGGTGGAGAGGATTCAGTCAAATCGTGTTCTGTGACCCTGAGTTGGTGACAGGTTGCTAAGTGAAGCCAGGTGTAGGGTCGTACTAAAGTACTACTCGTGAAGTACGAGCTTGTTGAGGAGACAGACCCTGGGCAATGCATGAAAGACCAGACCTCACAGCGATGAATAATCGATCCACAGAGCCTCAGGGGAAACGACGCGTTATTCCGCCGTGAAATTCCGATCCAACGAGTCACAGTTGAGAGGGTCAGCCAATCACCCCGCGTACTGAAGGGGTTGAAGTTCAACAAAAACCAAACCTCTGGCATACTCAAATACCCATCGTGGACTCAGAAGAGTTGCTTCCAAACAATACCAGAGTCAAAGCAAACAGCACATTAGGGGCTTCATACTTGTCTTGCGGGCGTTGCTGTAAACTCGTCAGAAAGGCCACAGCAGACCTCTTCCCTGTTCTTTGGATCTTCGACTTGTCATAACAATATGTTATCCAAGATCAGTGATTCCCCATAAAATGACAACATGAAATATTAAATTGAATTTGTGAAGGCTAAATGTTACAAATTAGTTGTTGCCGATAAATTAATACCAGAAATAAAAAGATGGCTCTTCCATTTTAAATTCCCAATATAAATAATGATTTTAAATGATATTATTAGTAAAAAGAAAAAGAAAAATTGTGGTTTGGAGTACTTGAACCATACGGATTTGGCTATGGTGGTACAGGAGACCGAGAAGGTTGGAAAACCCTAGATTTAGATCATAGAGCCCCTAGGAGGCATACAGGGTATAAATGCTACTGCTACTCTCTGTGAAAGGACACCCGACTATATGTCCTTAACCTGGTGCTAAATGCTACTTTCAGTGTAGGGTAAGGCGACATGTCCTTATAGAAACGGATGCTACATGCTACTTTTAGTGGAAGGTAAGGCTACATGTCCTTATAGAAGCGGGTGCTACATGCTACTTTCAGTGGAAGGTAAGGCTACATGTCCTTATAGAAGCAGGGGGAATGTGTTCTCTTGCCAGATGGCCCCTTGGAGAGGAAGTCTTAAGGAATGCGACCATTAGCGTTGGAACTGGGGGCGGGGCATGGGGAGTCAGAGAGAAAATTAAGGAGAAACTGTTTCACCCCAAGATACAACTCTCGGTGAATGGAGCAAGAGGGTTGTTTAAACATAATTGAGTCAAGTTATCCGGTTACACATTTACCCGTCACACAAACACGGTCAACACGGTCAACACAACTGCTCATAATACAATCAATACTTTCTATTGACAATACTGTTTAGTCATTTAGCAGGGACTTTTAGAAAGAGACTTGCAGTGAATTTCAGATAGAAAGTTTGGAAACTATTTATTGAAATACGATGAAAAAGTACCCTTAATGATGACGCCATTGTAATGTATACTTTTTTACAAAATTATATCACCTATCTTTAATAAAAGAATTGAATAAACCACTTCAACTTAATGCAATACTAAGAGAAGACTGCCAAGTGATCCCTGAAATAAACTGCTGCGCAACCAACTGCCAAAAGGCCACTTTGAAGTGAAATCTAGTCTTCCTGGGTTTGCCTGATGACATTGAATTTCCTGAGAACAAATACACAGTTGATGCTTTAGTATCACATGATCCCTCTACAATTTTTAACCAAGGCTGTTTAACTTGTAAATGAGAAATGTCCTGTTTCTTCCTTTAATTAAAGATCATTAATAGATGGGAGGATTGATTCATTGCTTCCCATCTCTGCTTATTGAGCAGACTTCTGCATCTACCATTATTTCTCTTTAGATAGCGCGGAGAGAAACATGGAAATCAGAACAGGCCGCAACAGGTCGCTGAAATGTAGAGATGCGCTGCAGGCAGGTTCTCACAGAGGGATATTATGGGATGGCCGTAGCACTGAGTGGATAGGCAAGATAAAAAAAAAACATGGCCAGAAACAATATTCAAAACGATATTTTTTTTCCCTCTTAACAAGGAGTCTTCCTCCTGTTAAGAGGAATAATAAGTGCGCTTTTTAAAGGCACTAATAGTGACACTGATACTGTACCACTGTCATGCTCAAGTGATACTGTCATACTCTAGCAACACAACAGTCATTATACAGGACAACCACAGTTTTTCTGAGGGCCAGCCGTACTACAGGACCAGAATAGAAAGGTTTGCGGGTCAAGGGGAAGGTAAACCACTTTGTGTTCCAGAAATGACACGTCTCCGAGCCACACCAGACAATGACATGCTCTATCTGTGTGACCGAGACGTGTGTCACACAGCCTCAGGCTCTCCTCATCGGCCTCGGACTTCGACCTCCGACAATAACGGGCTTCTGAAAGTTTCATTGGTCAGCATCAACATTAGACAACAGGCTGACTGTTGACCATATCTATCCCGGATAGACGCGGGTTCCCTCCGGCCACCCCGACCTCCATCCTTAAAGTCTTCAAGAGGTCCAAACTAATGATCCCGTTGGGACGTTCGTTTGGGCAAGCCCTTTCCTTGGCCAGTCTACTAATTAGTCCCACTACAATGCTCAGTCTTGCATGACTTTTATGGGGTGGTTATTATGTGATGTTTAGCTGTGTTTTTTGTTCCCCTGCGTGTCAGTCCTGACCATAAGACCATGGGCTCTGCTGTAGGACTTGGTAGAAAAGGGATTCAGGGGAATCTGCGCTCAAGTCAATGATATAAAAATCCTTGCAGATTCCCGTCCATAGTGGAGAACACACAGAGAACAAGCAGGGGAGAACATGCAGAGGAGACATGCAGAGGAGAACACTACAGAATGCAGTGAGGAACACACAGAGAACACAGTGGAGAACACAGAGAGAACACACGAGAACACAGTGGAGAACACACGAGAGAACACAGAGGAGAACACACTAAAGCCTTGTTCTGAGCATTTGTGTGTCAAGCCATGATATTATCACCAAACATCTAACCTTTGCCTCGAATCATGATAGATCTCATGATCGGAAATGGAATGACAATATGTGCTGTGTTCGACGTCATTATGCAGTTCTTTACTTCTCCTGGGATGAAACCAAGTTAAATAACCTGAAATAAAACCTGTTGTTTGAGACCTGAAGATGACTTCCTTTCGCAGGTGGTAGAGTGGTTTAAATAACCTTACCCTTACATAGTGCTGGGCGATTATTCGAATTATGATCTCGATTTTGAAATTAGCGTCAAACGATCACAAAGCTAACATAATCGATTTTTAGAGAAATATATAAAAAACCGCTTGATGATACATTACTGTACATTAATTTGATTTGAACATTTTCTTTTTGACCATTCTCTGTAATTTTTTTAAAACGAAATTTCAAAGTTCTCAGTTAGAAAGTGATTTTGGGAGAGACATGCTGAATAAATCCATCATGTTTTCAAAAATAATCATTTGAATAATCGTGATTTCAGTCTTGACCAAAATAATTCGTGATTATGATTTTTTGCATAATCAAGCAGCCCTACCCCTACATGGTTCCCCCACTTTCTTACAACCCTGACCCCCAACCAACAACACCATCCTGACGACCAACACCCCACAGCCCCCTTACCCCAACACCACCCAAAGCACCCTGACTCCCTGACAATACCCAAAGCCTCCTGACCCCTTTACACCACCCAACCAACCACAGCAACCGACCCCTTTACACCAGCCAACCCCAAACAGAATCCTGATGACCAACACCAACCTGTCCCTCAACACCACCCAACCACCCTGAAACCCAAGATCCCCCAACCACCCACAGCACCACGACCCCCAACACCACCCAACCAACATGACCCCCAACACCATCCAACCACCCTGAAACCCAACATCACCCTGAAGCCCAAACCACCATGACCCCCAACACCACCCAACCACCATGACCCCCAACATCCCCCAACCAGCCACAGCACCCTGACCACTCAATACCACAATAATCGATTGATTTAAATTCGATAAAAAGAAAAACTTCTAATGAAAAAAAAAAGAAACAGGTTATGTCAATAATGGTACCGTGCTACAGAGGGCGTAGAAGTGTATTGAACAAGTTGTTTTGCACCAACTATGTACTTAAAAAAAAATGGCAGACCTTTAGCCTGAAAGTTAAACCACACAGAATATAAAATTGCACAAATTGTGGAACACAAATGTGGAACTTTGAGAAGGAAGTGTAACTTCCAGAAGGGGAGGGTCCACAAGACTCTGCGGTTAATCCCTTCGGTTCATCTCAGGGAGAAGAGACAGAGGATGCAGTCACACACTTAAATATTTTGTCCTTGATACTTGCTGCATCTATGTAACTTAATACAAAGCCTTTTGAAGATTGAAACACTGTACTTAAGGCCTGATGAGGTCATTATCATGAACATAGCTTCTTGTTTTTAAGGAGGGTTAGGGTCAGTTCAGTCTTGGGTTTAGCCATTCTATGTCATCGTGCCAGAAACCAAAAACTGCAGGCAGCAGGAGTTGCACCTTGTTACCGGTTACAGTACAGAGATATTTAACAGAGGAAAACTTCTTCATTCAAATGGTGAAGCTTTCAGAAGGGGATTGAAATTGCATTTCTACAGCGACCGGACTACATAGTGACACATTGATTTGAGGATTTGCTTTGCTACTGCTGCCCAAGTTTGTCTCGAGTCTCCAGCATCTGATTGGTCAAAACAAATACGAAGCGATAGAAAGTGAATTGTCCCATTCTCCCGGATTTGAGCTTGTCTGTCATCAGTATTAAAACATTAATCAAGAGACGAGGGTTAGTTAAAACAAAAAGAAGAACCCCTGATAGATCTTTAATAGAAATTCAACATTTTTAAAATAAGATTCAAATAAAAGTTAAAAAAAAGCCAAACTACAAAAGCTCCAAGCTCTCTGATTATGTCAGGAAGCACTGACCCCTCAAAGGCCCTTTTAGACAAGTCCCGATAATTTAAGGAATTTTATCAAATGTGCTTTTCACAACCAACCACAAGGGACACCTACCCTTCTTTAGTACCATTAACAAGCTTATCTGGTCTGTGTAGTAGACAGCAGAGATGATTTATAGTGGAGTATATTAAAGAAAAGCACCTCCAATCAGAACAGAGCCAGCAAGGGTTAGGTTAGGAATGTTCCAGAAATCTGGAATGAAGTGAATACTTAAGGCGGAATAACTAAATAGTAAGAATGCTTTTATCTTAAATTGACAGTTTCAGATATACTTGTTGGACTAATCTTTCTTATCATATCTTCTCTGTCAGCATGTTTCAAACTCTGAATGTGTCTCAGTTCAACTAAAGCTAAACTAAGACGACATTATTGTTAACTCGTCTTTCCTGTTCAGCAATGGCATGTGAAGCACCAAAATAAGGAATTAATGTGAATACCAAAGTGCAATCGCATACATATATGTGGTTATTCAGGGCCAGCCCTAAACCAAGCAGCATTAATGCGTGGTACGTGCGTGTGTGAGTATGGCCCTGCTTAGGCCATCTCTATCCCTGCTATAATGAATGCCCCGGCGTGTGGCCCTGCGTCGCCACAGCAACGGCGTCACCTGACAGACGCTGCGTTCATTATGGGCTGCCGGGGATGGAAGCAGCAGCCTGAGTTTTCAGCCAGGGGAGCACCACAAGGTGACCGCAGACAGACACTACACCTCTAACGGCTAGAGTACTGAGAGACAGATAGAGAGGGAGAGGGGTTTTTAGGGGCTGGGGGTTTCTAGTTAGTCATCCCACATGAGAATGATTACTTACCCCCCCCCCGGCGAAACCAACCAAAACATACCCCCGAAAGGAAGTTCCACTAGTTGATACACAGGTTCAGAAGATGTTCCCATCACCCTCTCATATGAAAGCCTGAAATGCCAATGACCCGTCCTTCCTCAAGCATCTTACATAAACAGACTGTGTGTGTGTGTGTGTGTGTGTGTGTGTGTGTGTGTGTGTGTGTGTGTGTGTGTGTGTGTGTGTGTGTGTGTGTGTGTGTGTGTGTGTGTGTGTGTGTGTGTGTGTGTGTGTGACCACACTAGAATGTGGTTAACCACTTATTTAGACATGGCTGCTGCCTGGCTGGGTTCATAGTGGTGGTTGCATAGCCCTGACAGACTTATTACAAGTAACCGGCTGCACCTGATGACCTCATGCAAGGAGGCAGCAGCAGGCCGGTGTAACGTGTGACCTCATCTCTGGGAACAAAAGCTAATTCATCATCATCATCATCATCATCATCATCATCACCTAACCTATTGGTCTTATCAAGGCAAAGTCCTTCCCATGGCAGGAGATAAGCAAAAAAAGAAGGTGCACACTCAAATCACAGAAACCTTCAATTACACAATTGTCTAATCTCAGATAACATATGGAAAGCATGTCTATTCTACGGATTGGTCATTGTGTGGAGTATCACGCCTGTCAAGTCCCGGTAGAGAATCGGCTTCAAGGGTGGGTCTGTATGGGGGGCTGTGGGTCAATGGGCTCGGCTTGGCTCTAAATCCAGGCTGCTCCAGGGAGAAGACAGGCTGGGGAGACGGCCCGGGGATAAGGCTCCTACCCACTTTCTAACTGAGCTGAAACCTGCAGGGATACTCTCTTACTAGGGGCCAGGGCCACGCGTGCTTTTTCCATGCATTCCTCGGATTCCACATTTGATATGTGTCTCACTCCGAACTGGCCGCTCAGGGAATTTATAAATTACGATCACATATTGGCCTCACGTCGCTCTCTTTCCCCCATCTCCCCCTGGTCACTGTCTGGCGGGGTTTAAAACACAATTAAATGACCCAGAGTCCAAGACGATTGACTTCTTAACTCAACTTGTGGAAATGTGAGGCGGGATGTAAACATCAGGATCAGATTGTACCCACAGTTAAGTTTCAGGGGTCGGAAAGAGGCACAATTGGCAACGGTATTATCAATAGCGGTGATTAAGGTTTTTAAATGCTTTTACCAATATATCCTTACGTCCTATCACGATACATAAACACCACTGTTTAGCTAAACAGACCAACAGGATCGATAGACCATGTTGGGGAGGTGGGGATCGGTTCCATTGCTTAATTCCAACCATGATCAAATAGATCAATTGACACTAGTAGGGCTGTTGTGTGTCCTTGTTAAAACGTTGATAGTCCAGATGACAATTCATCAATAAACCATTCCTAAACAGTTCCATCTAGTGGGGAGGATTAAGATATAGGCTACTTGCAGCATTATATGATGTTGTGTAGCATTAAAACGTAATGATTTTTTTCCTTGTAATGCAAAATACAAATAGCCTACTAACCGTGTAATGAACCCGTTAAAAATAAGGCATTCTAGCAGGCTACCTTATTGTGTGCAACCATGATAGAGGGGTTTTTTTAACGAAAGGGTAGGCTACTGATTTCGTGGCAACCAATGTCTCCAGGTGAGCTGCCTGTCGCTCAGGTGATGCCCCCCCTCACCTGTGATGATCTCCCGCTTGCCCTCATCCAAGTGGCTCGATATGACGTCTCCCATTGTGAGGAAAGAAAAAACACACCCTCGTCCCCCCCCCAAAAAATAATATTCCAATAAAAGCGGAGCAGTCTGAGAGAATTCAGGAGAACTCTTCTCAGTTCCTTTCTCTGGCTGTCAGACCTCCGGGTGTCCCTCTCACCCTGACCAAGCCTAGACCTAGAACATAACTCCAAGTGACGACTTCGAACGGGCGGTGGCGAAATAAAGTAGAAAGGAGGCGGAGTGAGTAAGTAAGGAGCGGATAAAAGTTGGGGAAGGAGCTTCGAAACTTGAGTTGTCTGCTGCTTTGAGTTTGAGTTCTGGGCGAAACACACCCTTCTCCCTGTGAGTCACTCCCAGAAAGGTGGAGTTTCTGCCGAGGCACACGAGAAGGCAGGGGCCGACGGCGACCCCTGGTGGCTAATATTATATTATGATATTTCATGGCGTGAGATATATGATAAATGATATTATATTTTATATTATGATATTATATTATCCTATATGATCTTGTATTTTATCGTTATATACTATTTTATTATGATATTGTATTATATTACTACACTATATACACACAGATATGCTGTGTCATGTTGTCTTATATTAAGTTGAGTTAAACTTATATTATTATTAAAAAGAAACTATTTGTGGTGATGGTTCAACGTTAGCATACAAAACCTACTCTTATTGTAATTTGGAAAAACATGAGAAAAAAAAATGACTTCATCCAACAAACCTTCGGCCGAACAAAAATTGTCCTCAAAAGAGAATATAACACAGACCCAGTATATTAACATCTTGCCGATGTCGGGACAGCGTGTGCCTGCCAACCGTGTCGTCGCGATGTTTAACTGCCATAGGCCTACACAGTAAACAAGCAAATGAAAATACTAACGCAACTGGACTGAAATTTTATTAGGCTATTAACAACATTATAAAATGATACCGTAATCCACCCGTTCTTTGTCTTTGGATCTTTTGATTAGATGGATCAATAAATGGTGAATCGCAATGATCGCAATCAGAGGAACGTGAGTCATTGAGCAGCAGCTGAACCAGTCTAGAAATCCCTTTATCACTAAAACACTTTTAGCAATAAAAAGTCACCACAGTGTCAGTGCCTTAAAACCATCAACGTCATTCATGTTAAGTAAAAGGAAAAACCTTGGACACGAGAAGTTAAGGGAGCCGTGCACTAGGCCCTCTCGAATGCCAGGACGAAACAACATTTGTTTCAGCGACTCCTTTCAGCTGCCCACCCCTCCTTCTCCAGCAAAAAAATAATAACATAAAACGGCTAATAAAACGCTTGAGGTGGCGTTACAAAAAGAGAAAACTTATTTTTTTTAGTACATGGCATAAAGATAATTATGAGCCTATGATAAAACGCCTATGATAAAACGGCTAATAAAACGCTTGAGGTGGCGTTACAAAAAGAGAAAACTTAGTTTTTTTAGTACATGGCATAAAGATAATTATGAGCCTATGATTGATATCCAATCATTTTTTGCGGAGACACATTCCTGTTCCCCACTTGTATTGGAGTGAACGGAGATATCTACTTCTGGGCTCTATGAATAGAGGGACCCGTCCACAGCGCGCTTAAACAGCTGCAATACCAGGCTAGGCCGCTGAGCGCTGTTGGATTGCGGAAGTATGCACTGTTCCCGGGGGCTTGGAACAAATGAGCTACGACCGTGTTGAGCGAGTCATTGTTTTTTTTCCTGGAGAGACGATCATGGCTCGCAAACGAGCGAGGCATGATAGTTGCTCTGTGTTTGGATGTACAAATGAACACAAAAATCTATTTTTCGTTCCTTCATCCAAGCCCCTGAAGAACCAGTGGGTTAATTTTATTTTCTCTGGAAATGCGACAGTCTGCGCCAAACATTTCACCGACGACTGCTTCCTCAACTTGGGCCAATACAGAGCTGGACTTGCTGAACGTCTGAAACTTAAGTCTAGATCAGTACCAACCCTCCTTGGCTCAGCCTCAAACCTCGGACAAGTAAGTCAACCAATGCTATATCCTTGTGTTGCTTTATATACCGTATGCTTTATATATATGCTGTATATGGTTACCTTTTGTTACCTTTATAATTTGCCTGTAGCATTAGCTCTAAAGCTAATAGCCCAGTTACTGTCGCTAATAACCCAGTTACTGTCGCTAATAACCCAGTTACTGTCGCTAATAACCCAGTTACTGTCGCTAATAACCCAGTTACTGTCACTAATAGCCCAGTTACTGTCACTAATAGCCCAGTTACTGTCTCTAATGTAAAGGTAGATAGCATCAGGTATGCGTGTAATACACTTTGTACACTTGTTATTTAGTTAACCGTTCTGACTGAGTGTGCACCTCTGCAAACCAGGGGGATCACACGAGACTGTGCACAATAGGCTCTATGCACAACTCCACTACTTCCTGGACTTAGTGCTGCTCCTTTTATTTCCTGTCTTACATTATTGGATAAACTGATTAATCCAGGTGTGTCTGACCATTGGGACTACTCAGACACACCTGGATTAATCAGTTTGTCCAGTAATGTAAGACAGGAAATGAAGGAGCTGCACTAAATCCAGGAAGTAGTGGAGTTGTGCATAGAGCCTATTCAACAAAGGGGGTACAGGCACTGATCTCTACTACTTGGATACCAAGGAAATGTCCCGATTCTATTTAAGAATGTCTGCTCACCATACTACAAACGAATACAACTGTCTTTGACCAGCTCCGTGACCGTAGTAGTTCTAGCGTTTTACTGATGAGATGATTATGGCCTGTTAACTCTTCCTAAATGCATAGACCCACTCACTCATTTCCTCTCCACGCCAGATTCAAATCAATGGGTTATTAGCAGATTTCTGCAGACCTTGATGTACTTGTATTGAGATGATTAGATGAACTTTTAAGATGTATCAAATGTGTTGACAAATAAATGATGTAATATAATTTTAAGTATTAGGCTAATGTAATTCACTAAAATGCTTATCTTCTATCTTCTTACATTTTGCACCTGGAATATATACAAAGTAATAAATTGAGTACTAATTTGACCTTCTTCTACACAGACCAGCACATCAAGTGATTACATTCAGCCGCAGATCTCGAGGGATATTGCCTGCCAGACAGACCCCTTGGAAACGCATACTGTAGGCACACAGCTATCCTTACAGACTATGCAGCCCCACTTTAAAAGTGAAGGTATGTACTTTCCACCTTGAGTACTTTTACTTTTGATGTAGTCAATTCTAGGGAGCATAGCTGATGCTAGATTCTACCTGCCCTCAAAAGCCTGGTCCTCTTTTCAAAAGCATCATGACCAGCGCCCTGATGAAACACAAGTAAAACATTGGGAGTTGCATTTCAAAGATGGAATCAGTCAAAAGCCCAGAAAGGTTTCTAGACGGATGCCACATGAGCTGATTTGTCGTTCTCGAACATCATGAATTCAAAATGTATAAAAGGTAGCTGATCAGCTTATAGGAAAGGATGCGTTGTCTTTTGTTATTGTCATAGAATATTTGCACTTGTCTCGCATGTCATGTTGTGCTCGGATCATTTTGCGCTGGCGTTTGTTCAGTGTCCTCCACCTAGTCACCCACCCTAGCTTTGAGTCTAGGAAGAAGGGGGCTGGAGAATGCATCCCTCTCCAAAACTGTGAATCTGTGTCTGCAGTACACATTTTAAACCCTCTTTCTCAATGTCACATACATTTAAATAGTTTCTGTGATGTGTACAAATACACACTTCTTCCTTATATGCAAACAATGTATCAAAACAATTACTTTCTGTCATTTTTTTTCTCCCTCTGCAGAAGACGGTGATGCCTTTGGAGATTGCAGCACGCAGTGCGACCCCACCTCGGAGATTCTGCGTATGGACGCTCCTGGCTACTACCACATGTCCAATCACAACGGGGAGCTGAAGATCCTGAGCGTCTATGGAAAAGGGGAGGGCCCACTGCCAGTGGACGGCCATGACACCCTCTTTACCACATCAGAAATGGAGGCCCTGAACTCGCTCTCTGCGGACCACTGCGTGGCCAAGAGCGTGGACCGCGCCGAGCAATTGGTCTGCCGCATGGAGCTGAGTGTGCAGGTTGGAAATCATCTTCTCATTCACCATCCAAAAGAGAGCCTTCCTCTGTTAGAACTCCAGCACAAACCCATAGAAAGCACACACCTTTTATGATTCAATGTGTTGTTAGTGGGGATTAACAACTATTCTGTGAAAATGAAAGAATATGTCTTGTGTGTGTTTCCTTCTTTATGTGGAAAGCAGCAGACCCCAGACACCATTTTAATCAAGGTTGAAGAGGATATTGGTGGAGGCAAGTTGGTAATACACATTGCATCTATGCAAGCAAATGACCTGGATCAACTGAGAATGTACTCGTTTTTACCTGCGCTCAAAAGCCTGGTCCTCTTTTGAGAAGCACCATGACCAGCGCCCGTCTAAAACACGAGTCAAATTTAGGAGTTTCATTTCAAAGATCGATTCAGCCAAGAGCACAGAAGGGTTTCAAGATGGAGGCCACTTGAGCTGGTTTGTCTTTCTCAAACATCAATGAATTCAACATGTATAAATGCTAGCTGATCAGCTTACAGGGAAGGACACGTTGTTGCTTTTTATTGTCAAAATGAAATAATTGTGCTCGGATCATTTTGTGCTGGTGTTCCTTCCTTCAACCTGGTCTCCCGCTTGAGCTGGAGGAGACATCCCTTTCCAAGACTGTGTCTGCAGTACACATTTTAAACCCTCTGTCAATGTTACATACACATACATTTAAATAGTTTCTTTTACCTGTACAAATACACAATTCCTCCTTTTATGCCAATAACGTATCAAAACAACTACTTTGTCATTTTTTTCTACCTCTGCAGAAGACTGCGATGCCTATGGAGACCGTAGCACGCAGCGCGGCGCCGCCTCGGAGAGTCTGCGTGTGGACGCCGCTGGCTCCTCCCACATGTCCAGTCACAGCGAGGAACTGAAGATCCTGAGCTTCTACGGAAAAGGGGAGGGCCCACTGGCGGTGGGCGGCGACGACACCCTCTTCACAGCGTCTGAAGTGGAGTCCCCGAGCTCACTGTTTGTGGACCGCAGCGTGGCCACGGGCCTGCGGCGCAGTGAGCGTTTGGTCCGCCGTGAGGAGCTGAGTGTCCAGGTTAAAAATCATCTCATTCACCATCCAAAAGAGAGGCTTCCTCTGTTTGCAACTCCAGTACACACCCTTAGAAAGCCCACACCTTTATGATTCAGTAAACTTTTTTACACTGCCAAATATGCCCGCCCGTTTTTATGCGCACCTTTTTCCCTGCATGGTCCGCACATTTATACTGACCGAGGTAATTTACCAGCTTGATTTCGTTCATAAAAAGATAAAAACATTTGGGAATATGCAAATTATTCTAAAGAGGTCTAGGCCCCGTGCGCAGCCCCGCCTTCTCCAGTGAACCAACCAAGAAAGCCCACGCCGTGACGAACGGGGGATTTTACCCCCTCGGTTTTACACAGGAAACTTGAGGTCAGACGGTGAAATCACCGGGCGTGCCAAGCCTCGACCGAACCGGCTTGGCAGTGTAGAAAGGCCTTATTGTGGAGACAGCGCAGTAGTGCACATTCTGATGATTCTGATACAAAGTCGCCAATGGAAACAAAGAAGTTCCATCTTGTAGGTAGGACCTGAACCAATTTAATGACTGCCTGAAAGCCCCACCCAGTTTTCTAACCTGTCCAAAAGTATTGTATTGTCGAATGCACTCAGGTCTAGTAGCATTAGTATTGAGGTTTTGCCACAGTCTGTGTTAAGACGGATGTCGTTTACAAATTAATAAGGGCGCTCTCAGTGCTGTGTAGGGGTCGAAATCCTGATTGGAAGGTGTCATAGCAACCAGTTGATGCCAGGAAGTGATTTAGTTTCTGGAGGAAAACTTTCTCAATGATTTTACTTATGAAGGGTAGGCTCCGTTTTTTTAAAAGGGGTTTAATAATGGCAGTTTTCAAGGCTTTTGGGAAATGGCCTGACCAGAGAGTTAACAATCATGGCGTGTGTCTATTGCTAGGCAATATGTCTATTGCTAGGCAGTCGAAAACATTCTTAGAGGTTGGTAGGTAAAGTATCAAGGCAACAGGTGGATGGCTTTAGTTGTGTCACAGAGTTTTAGAGTATCTATAACATTAAAGCATGCCATCCTTGCCACATTACTTTTGCCTGTAGTCCAACATTTTTGTTTGAAGTGGAGATATTGATGGCACGTCTGATGCCTTCAATTTTATCAGTATACAAAGCTGCAAACTCATTGCATTTCTGTGTGGAATGGAGATCAGGTGGAATTTGTGTTGGGGGGGTTGGTCAGTCTGTCAACAGTTGCAAATAGGGTTTTTGCATTATTAGTATTGGTTCTAATGATATTGGAGAAAAATGTTAATAATTACTTTTTAAGTCTAAATTGTAGGCACGTAGGCTCAATTAATGGAAACATGGCCATGATGCCTTTCACATGATGTTACTCTGATGTACCTGTCTTCAAGATGGTTATGTTTATCCTTTTTTATAGGGTCTTGATGAGGAAGTGCCTCAGAAGGGTTCTGAGGCCACACATTCCTCATCCCTAAATGAAGATATTGAAGAGGTAAGTCTTCATTAAAGAATGCTTTTATTAGAATTTTGCAATGACTTAATAACTTACAAAAGTATACAGTGAGGTTCAAATCAACGTTTCCCCTTTCTCTTCATCTACCATAGTTTATTTCGAGTTGTTATTGAAGGGCCAAATATCCTCTAGAGGTACACTTCCGGGATCTTTGTATTGATTGTTCCTTTGGTTTAGCTGCTACAGATGTGACTGAGAATAACCAGACTCTTGATATTGTGAACGACCCGATAAAGACAAGTCCAGTGCTTCCATTTCACTAGGTTTAAAAGTAGGGCTGGGTATTGCCAGGTACCTTTCAATTCGATTCTTTAGGTCTTCATTCGATTTCGATTCGATATTGATCCAATTGCTTCAATATCGATTCAATAATACGTGCAGATGACAAAAATACCTTAATATTATTTAGAATTAACCAATTCATTGTGCTTTAACTAGCAAAAAGGGAATACACCTTTTGTATAGTATTGCTCCTGAGCTAAACTTGCAGAATAAAAGTAATAATCATAACATGGACAAATGTAAAAGGGCATGTACATTTAGGCATACTCGCTTCTAGATTACAATGACAGTATGCTTCTTTTTTTTCTTTCTTTTTTTAATGGAAATAATCTATTTCCAAAATTCTGAATCTAAATTTAATCGAGAACAAATAAATTGCAGTGCATTGATGAATCGATATTTTTACCCAGCCCTATTGAAAAGGTATGTTAGGTTGAAAAATGTATTGGACTCTTTGGCAAGGTTTTGACCACTTTTTTATTTTGAAAGAATATTTGTATTTTCTGTAGCTTAATTTAGGTGAACAGACTAATGGGGGTCCTTTTTGGCAAGTTGACTGGCTATCGTGTAGCAAACATAGGTGTCTGCCACAAGAAGACTGAAAATAGACGGTACACACTGACCTGCTTTCTGAGTATTTTCTCTGGTTACAAGTGTTTGGTCTGGCATTGACATTACCATATGTATGGGATAAGACATATTTTTTTTTTTTAAATACGCACCACAATGGCATCTTATTCCATTTCAGGTCTTCTAACATTCCACAACTGGACATGTATAGGCCATTTATATTTAAGATGTTTCAATCATGTTTTGATCTTTGTATTTTTGTCATCTTGACCTGGTGCATAAAGCTTAGATATGCATGTGGTCTGTGTGTTCATTTTTTTATACAATCAAGATTGCAACATTTTGCCAAATAACATAGGCGTACATACACAAGTACAGCATAGTAAATTTAATCCTGTTTTTTCTTATTCGTCAAATGACAACATTCATTCTTGGAAAGTTGACTTGGCACATTTAAAACTTTCTGGTTTAAACATCTGAAACAAAACCAAAAAATGGACGCATAACACTGCTATTTTTGAACCTGTTAGCGCTTATAATTTATTATACATTACTACTAAGAATATCCAGAATCTGTTCAACCATCCAAGTGAAATTGATCCAGGTGTCTACAGTGAAAAAGTCAATCGAATCTCATGTTGACTTGGTAGATACAAACATGTCAATGTGAAATATCTAGCTGCTCATTCTCTGGCACAAATCTAACCATAACATTTTGCCAACAGTGTCAAAAACATTGCCTGGTGTGCACTACCTTATCATCCTTGGACAAGTGTGTTCAGTGTGTGGGACCCAATACCTCCTTCAAGTGGATTGGTTATCAATGCACAGGTGAGATATTTAGTAAATTGGTACAAATTGTTTCAAAGTAGTGGCAGTAGGTGGATATAGTAGGTGCTGTGTTCTAATGTTTGATTAATAACTTTATAAAGACTATACCAACTATTTTCACCTCTTTACATTGAGCATAAATGTGACCTGATGATTAATTGGACACTGATGACTCACTTTATTGGTTGGAGATCGATTGCCGAGTATGGCATATCGTTCAGATACTTAAAGATATTTTATTGACACAGACATCTGTGTTGGTGTCATGAGGTTAAGGATTATCTGAATCATTCTTTGTATTCCACTTTGATGTGAATTAACATTAATCAAGTATCTTTTTAAATAGTAAAAAAAATTAAATGCCTTTTGTGTATCCTAGATCACTTCAGTGCTATGAATGGAAAACTACTTAAATCGACCTGCAATGTTAAAATGTATGTTTCTAATTGTGTGTCCTTAAAGTTTGTTTAAGGGTCTGGCATAAATCCTGCCTCAGACAAAATACAAAAGGCCCATCCCAGGTGAGTATCCATTCAAGGTTTGTTGAACTCTTAAACTGTCTTAAAGTGTCCAGGACATAATATAATTAGCTTTCTCCTAATTTCAGGAGCAGTTTTCTGGAGATGAACTGCTTTCAGACCAGGACAGCGATCCAGAATCTGAAATTAGCCAAATATACGATGAGAAATGCATACCTGAGTCAGATGAGGATGATGGCGAAGATCCAGATGCAAGCTTAGACTTCATGCCTCAGTCGAAAGTAAAATCAGTAATGCCTGATGTTGGAGCATCTAGATCAGACACCAGTGTCCAAGATGTGCCCATGGTTCCCAGTGCTGCTGATGCATCTGAGTCAGGAGATTCAAACCAGTCAGAGGAAAAGCCAGAAGCTGAAGCTGAACGACACAAACAAGAAGTAACATTTCAGAATACGACTATAAAAAATTACTGTTACGTTTGTGGTAAGCCACAGAGTAAAATCTCCCGTCACTTGAAATTGCACAGGACACATGCTGAACTAGTTCATGTGTTTTCCCTCCCTAAAAAATCTAACGAGCGCAGGATCCTATTAGAAAAAATTAGGAACAAGGGAAATTTTAAACATAATACGACAGTTTTACAGGCTGGAGAAGGACCACTGAAAGTGAAACGACAACCGAAGGATAACATATTAATGGCAGAAAAGTTTATTCACTGCTTGTACTGTCATGGCATGTACATTCGCAAGGAGCTTTGGAGACATGTCCGCAGATGTCCCTGTAAACCAGAAGGTTTGGATAAAGAACCTGGTAGAACCAAAGTACTTGGTCTGGCTGCAGCACGAGAGCCTGCATCCTGTCAGCAGATCTCAAGTGGAGTGTGGAAGCTCCTTCGTGTCATGAAGCAGGATGAGGTTGCCTTAATTGTGCGAAATGACCTCTCGATTATTCAGTTGGCCCAGTCACTTTACAACAAACATGGACAGGACCCTACAAAGTATGACTACATTCGTCAGAAGCTCCGTGAAGTGGGGCGTTTTTTGTTGTGTCTGCACACAGAATTCTCCATACATAACATGGAGGAGGCTGTTAAACCTGCTAACTTCCAGAGAGTTATGCAAGCAGTAAAGAAAGTGTCCGGTTTTGACGAAGAGAAACACTCATTCCTAACACCAAGCCTTGCACTGAAACTGGGACATTCGCTACATAAAATCAGTGACATTATTCATTGTAGAGCACTCATGGCAGAAGATGAAGATCAGATCAGGTCCACTGACATTTTCAAGAAGTTGTACACTTCCAAGTGGTCAGAGTTGGTTTCAAACGGTGCCCTGAACACACTGAGTGATGCCAAGTACAACAAGCCATCAACATTACCCTTCACTGAAGATGTCCAGATTCTTCAACGTTACCTTGACAAATCAGCAGAAGAAGCCTTTTGCAACTTGAAAGAGGTGGCAACCTCCCAGAACTATGCTCAACTTGCAAAAGTTACACTTGCACAAATCATTGTGTTTAATCGGAGACGTGCTGGGGAGGTTTCAAAAATGCGCCTTAAAAGTTTTCTTGAAAGGGACACCTCAAAGCTTCATGAAGATGTTGCCATGGGGTTGTCAAAGACTGAACAGAGGCTCTGCAACTATTTCTGCCGTGTCGAAATTAAGGGAAAAAGGGGCAGAAAGGTTGCAGTTCTGCTCACACCGAGCATGGTGGATGCGCTATCACTTCTTGCATGTAACAGAACTGAATCTGGTGTTTGTGCAACAAACATCTTCCTTTTTGCAAGACCCAAAGCAATGAGCCACTACAGAGGACAGGACTGTCTGCGTGTTCATGCAAGCCAGTGTGGAGCAAAGCACCCGGAGCACCTCAGGTCAACACAACTCAGGAAACATATCGCCACACTGTCCCAAGTCCTCAACTTAAAAAACAATGAACTTGATCAGGTTGCCGATTTCTTGGGTCACGACATCCGTGTTCACCGCGATTTCTACAGATTACCAGTTCCCACAACACAACTGGCCAAGATTTCCAAACTGCTTCTGTCAATGGAGAAAGGACATCTTTCCGGCATGCAGGGGAAATCCCTGGATGAGATTGAAATTGAAGGTTTGTACAGAAATTAGGACATAAGGACTAGAATTTGGGACATGTAGGGATTATTTTTATAATGTCAAAGGCATCTAGACTTCCTATGGATTTTATTTTCATGTCTGCTGTTCAGAAATACAATAATCAAAACCTAAATAAAGCTCCTATATATTAAAAAAAATTATAGCCAATATAAAGTTCTTGTTTTTTTAATGTCAAAGTATTCAAGTGAGTTTCTCCAATTATTTTACCCAGATGAAATGGTTTTAAGTGATGCTGAGGCCAATGACGGGGGGTGCAAATATGATAGCAGTGACACCGCAGACATGCCGTCGGAGTGTTTGACTAGCGAGCCTATGGAGACTGCATCAGGCTCTACAATCACAAAGCAGCTCCATGACATTGGATATATTGGTAGGTAACTTCACCTCCGAGTAATCTCACTTCTGGTTGTGTTCTGTTGGTAAAAATGATCATGGTTTTTTCTTATGTGTTGAGCATAAGTAGTAGTGCCATTATTGTCCTCCACAGTGAGTGAGCCTGCCCCTCCCTCTGAAGGTATACCAAGTTTGATTACAAAGCACCATTATTGCTTTTAAAGTGCCATGTCCACTGACACCTCGGCCAGTCAAGGCAGCATCCCAGGCCTCCGGTCTCCAGGATGGAGGGAGAGGTTGGGTTTGCGGGTCTAAAACATGATCCTCAGTGTATTAATCACTTTTCAAGCAGTGTTGATTATCAGCCTATGGTGTTAGGTTGTTCAGCAAGCAAGCAAACAGATCCGAAGGGTTAGGGTTGGAGGATGTAAAGACAAAGGACACGGCAGATAGACTACAGTGTTAAAAAAGGGAACATGGTGTACAAAACTAAATATATATAAGAAAAAAGGTTGTACGATCCTTTCATGCACAGTTGCTATACTGTTTATCTAATGTGGATGTAAATGTAGTTGCATTTAAACTGACCGAATAGCAAAGAGGTTGTCAACCTTTTTGTAAAAGTGTGTAATTCAAGTGAGCAATCAACTGAAAACCTTATATAAAGCAGTTATATGTTATAAATAATTGTCATCACAGAAACTGGTAAACCATTTCTTCTTGTCATTCCGTGGCAATGGTTGAACTCAAAACGAAAACTAAATATGTCGGCCAGTTTGTGTGATTTATTTTCTACTTTGCATATTTTCCAGGAAAGGATTCTGGCAAAGAACATGGATCCAGAAGAGCTAAAAAGACAGTGTGGTCCAAGGTTGAGGTGGCTGCAGTAATGCGGCATTTCAAAGATCCGATACGTAAAGGAAAACCGGCTTCAATAAATGAGTGCCGTCACTGTAAGCAGGTAGAAGGTCCTGCATTGAAACACAGAACAATACAAAATATAAGGGACTTTGTGAGAAACCGAGGAGTAGCTGCAAAGAGGCAGGCTCCTAAACCGACCGACAACGATCAGTGATCTTTTATGTATGTTTGCTAAATATTTTATTCTAGCAGGAAAGCTAAAAAAAAGTTGTGGCCCGTGTTATCTGACAAGATGTTTGGGGGTTAGAATAACTGTTTAATTGTATGTTTCTTTATCTACCTGTTTTCTTTTGTGGTTAAATATACTGTTGTGGAATAACTTTTATACCGCAACCATATATTAATTTGGCTTTAAGTAAGATAATGAGACTTGATTTTAAGTTATTCAAAATCATAGCACTTTATTTGCGATGGGTTGTTGGCTAGTGTCGTTGCCTAAAAGAATGGTAACTGGGAGTGTGTCATCCACACTCCCAGAGTGTCAAATATTTTCATACATTTAGTTTTTACTTTAGTATTTAAAGTACTTTTTTGGAAATAAAGTGACTGTTCCAGTAATGCTGTCTGCTGTCATGTATGTGTATTCTATGTTAATGGGTAGTGACATTAGCCTTTTAAAGACGCAATTAGGGATGCACCAATATGAAAAATTGGCCGATACCGATATCCGATATAAATTTTGCTGTTATAGCCGATAACCAATATTTACCGATATTGATGTTTTTTTTAAGTTTCTGAGATGATAAAATTTTGTACAGACTGAAAATCATGCAAACTGAATTTTTCATAAAACATAGGTAACCAACGGCTACAAACCTTCCTATACTCTAGGGTTTAGAGCATATAAACACGTCTGATTACAGTTTAATTTATTTTTCACAATTTACCAGCTCTCGTTTTGAAGAATAATCACAGCGCCATTCGTTTCAATGGGAATCGCGACGGCGCCGACGGCAGGCGCGGCGCCAGGATTTCAATTTTGGATGGGCCAGAGTAATTTTGGATGGGCCACTTCTCAGGAAAAAATAACACTGACATACATATAGTTGGAAATTATTCCTCAATGACTCGTTCGTGTCTATATTGCCTTGAAAGCACACACCATTTCTGCTGAGACGAGCTTTGCCATCGCGGTGCGCCGCTCTCTCTCCCGTTAAAAGTTCATCTAGCTCACCCAGCGGACCTCTCTCCCTCTCCTCGGCTCTCTCTCTCCCTCTCTCTCCCTCCCTCTCTCTCTCCCTCTCTCTCCCTCTCCCTCTCCCTCACTCTCTCTCTGTCCTGTTACCGGTAATATGTTTAACCAAATGCACGAAAAGCCAAATCAAATCAGAAATGCTTACTTCTTTTAAACTCAGACATTTATTTTCATAAAGTAATAAAATATCTGGACATTTTAAAATAAACAAGTCCTTACAATAGCCTATGTCATTAAACAAGTAAGCCTAACATCAGTGTTTCGTCTTCTCCTTTTTTTTTTTTTTAACTCAGACATATTTATTTCAATAAAGCCAAAGGCATCTACACAACAAAGAAGTCAGTCGATAGGCCTCAGTAGGCTACCAGACTTGGTCTCTACAGTTGCAATGCAAGTTATCTTAACACCTTTTCATTTATAGAGGGCGGGAGGAATCTGGTCCAAGGAGAATGTAGAAATTTCTTTAAATTGACTAGTAATTATATAAAGGGCGGTTTTATATAATTTGTATATTGTAGTTACGCTTGATATTGCCATGACAGTCATTACGCTACCTTTGTTAATAATAATTGCCTGCAAAGTTCACTTGTGAAATAGACTACAATTAAACCCTAGTCAGTATAAATGATTGTGTTCATTTCACTTATACCTTTTGATTCTGTAAACAATGTTAAGCACTTTACAATTGAATATTAAAGAATATTTTCTTCATTTTCAGGAGGAAATTCTATAAAGCAGGAAATTCTGTCGGAACAGTTGTTCTTGACAAGTAATCACTAATGATCGCTATCTATTCATAAAATTATGATGATCATAGGACAATATGGACCTGCGTATTAACGAATAATGCAGTGTTTGCTGCCCTCCTGTGGACAAAAGGCATGAATGTCTTTTGTTTCTTCGTTTGTTTTGTATCTTTCTATTCCTATTTTTTTTTTTTTTTTTTTTAATCTTTTTGTTTCTTTATATATTCCTTAATATTCTAAATATCCCTAGGAAATAACGTGGGTGTCACTAGTCAGAGATGACTGTCGACTGAAAAGGGAAAAATAACCTGAAACACAGTTTCCTGTTAATCTCCATAAATTGACCACGCGACCAGATACATGGCCTCATTTACTTGGCCAAGTAGGCCTATCTGGTCACTATATCAAACCACAGTGACTGAACGCTTTCATGAAGGCTTTTGCTTCTAAGCGGTTTACTGGAGGAGTCTGTAAATCTGCGCGCTTTACGCATTTCCCGCCAGGCCTCAGGTAGGTCCCGCCCCCAACCAGTTAAAAGCCGGAGTTGGATTTAGGAGAGCACGGAGCGCAGAGACGCGTCACCATGGCACCCCTCGGACTCAAAGCACTTGTTTGTGAAAGTAAGTGCGAAAATGTTTAATTTACTCTAGGTTGATTTGATCCTACCTAATAAATCTGAAAACGAAGGCCTACGCTACGTTACTCGTTGACATGCTGTTGAATGACTGCAGTTTCTCCCCAAAAGATTGCGCAAAAGGCGCGCATCAACCCTCCATCTACTTAACGGTCGCTCCTACCAAATCGCCTCACTCCAGAATTCCAGATTTTTTGGAAATTATCTTTGAATAGTGTCGATCAATTCACCTTTGAGCTTTTATTCTCTTCATAATACAGGTAGTTTTGTGTCAGAGTGCGGAGTCCTGTTTCTGCGTAAATCCTTACGCTCTAATCTGTGTCTGTGAGGATTAAAGTACTCCAGTTCTTCTTGTGCGATAGCGCTGTGTTAGCCTGCTCTATGGAGTCGACCGGACTACTAAACAACAACGCTACTTGTTAAATTTCCGAGGATGCTCATGTTGCTCAACATTGGCACAAACCGTTATTGTGCATCAGAACGGTTCTTAGCACCAGGCGCTATGTTGTCTCCAGCTTGTGATGTCTATTGTCACGCACAATGTAAACATTCCATGGATGACCATCAGGCTAAACCCCCAGCCCACACAATGTCCTATAGCCTAGATGGTGGCCAGATGGAGCAAGTGATAACTTGCCAGATATTGTTTAAACTCCAGGGCCCTATTTTTGTTCAAGGGTAAATTGTATCTCTGTTCATGTATAGAACACTTCGATCACAATTTTGTTTGTGCCATTGTACAATAGGCCTACTTATCCAAAGTGAATGTGAAATGATGGTGTTGATACTGTCAGTGGCGGTGTAACACACAAAAAAGTAACGTGTGTATATTCCTTAATTTAAAGGCAGTCACTGTGAAGTTACTTGACATTTCGCAATTAAGCCATATGCATATCTACGCATTAAAAAATATTCCAGTTTGTGTGGCGCACATGCTTGATGGATATCGTCTGTCTCCTGAAGCACCAGCCTGGCTGGATGTAGCCACGTCCGGCGGGGGCGTTGTCTCTGTCCTGTCCTGTCCTGTCCTGTCCTGTCCTGTCCTGTCCTGTCCTGTCCTGTCCTGTCCTGTCCTGTCCTGTCCTGTCCTGTCCTTGTCCAGCTCTCACCTAATCCTCTAGTAATGAGATCCACAGAGCCATTCAATGTTTCCATGATATTAGCCCATGGCTTCATTTTCTTATAA
Organism: Melanogrammus aeglefinus; assembly: GCA_900291075.1. Classification (NCBI taxonomy): domain Eukaryota; kingdom Metazoa; phylum Chordata; class Actinopteri; order Gadiformes; family Gadidae; genus Melanogrammus; species Melanogrammus aeglefinus. The sequence continues at coordinate 166,647 of OLKM01000635.1, read as the reverse complement.
TTTATTATCTATTGAATTCACTGATTTCAGAAACGTGTCGTAGGGGGCATCTTTCTCAAAGTAGATGCGACTGGTATGTGGACATTGGGAGATCAAACTCAGTACCTGAAAAAGGAAATTGTTTAAGTGTATAGTTTGGTACAGGCTGTTATTTATATCTACGTGTGGCTTCAGTGCGCAACATGGCACAATTTTTTTTATGCTAGCCATACAAGTTTGAGCTTATGCTGGCCACGTGTGTGTGACCTGCTGTGTGTTATCAGATGTATGTGGGTGCTAGTGTGTGTGTGTGTGTGTGTGTGCGTGTGTGTGTGTGCGTGCGTGTGTGTGTGTGTGTGTGTGTGTGTGTGTGTGTGTGTGTGCGTGCATGTGTGTGTGTGGGTATGTGTGGTTCTATGTATGTTAGTATGTGATCAGATATGTGTGTGATGTAGTTCTGTGTGTTTGTATTAGTTGGTATGTGATCAGATATTTGATTTTGATAGTGTATATCTGTGTTTGTATGTGTGTGTTACTATGTGATCGGATATGTGTGTATGATGGTCTGTGTGTGTGTGTATTGTGTGTGTGGGACATCCCATCGACTGACATAGAAAGATCTGGAATAACGGAGCGTCTGGATAAGAGGATTGGGAAGAGATTATAGCCAGTGATTGCTATGGGTCTCTCTCTCTCTCTCTCTCTCTCTCTCTCTCTCTCTCTCTCTCTCTCTCTCTCTCTCTCTCTCTCTCTCTTCTCTCTCTCTCGTCTCTCTCTCTCTCTCTCTTCTCTCTCTCTCTCTCTCTCTCTCTCTCTCTCTCTCTCTCTCTCTACCCCCCCCCCTAGCAAACATAAACAGGCAAAAACACACACACCGGGAAGTAATCACTGTCAGGCATAAGGGTTATATTCCCTGTATAGCTAAAATGGTAGAGCAAGGCATTAACACTGCCAGAGTTAGGGGTTCTATTCCCTGTTCGGTTCAATTGGTAGAACAAGGCATCCACAATGGGTTAGGCTTTATATTCCCTGTGTAGCTCAATTGCCATTGCAGGGCATTTACACTGCCAGGGTTAAGGGTTATATTATCTGTGTAGCTCAACTGGTAGAGCAAGGCATTATCACCACAACGGTTAGGTGTTCAATTCCCACTAGTCCTCAGAAAATCCTCAATCAGATGCCATGCTGTCATGCTGTTTATTAGGTGTTGTCTAAATCGATCTTTGGATGGTTGAAATATATTGACCGCATGTCTTTACTTTTCTCTGCAGAGATCATGAATGATGTGATCAGGAAGGCCAGAGAGAAGGGGAAATGGAAGGTACACACCATTCTCTCTCTCTTCAGACTCAGTCCTTAATTGATCGAAAGGCATGCATATGTGGCATTGGTCAAACCTAATTCAATGGGTTTGTGTGTGGGTGCGTTTCCATGCTAACAATGTAGGTGTTGGTGGTGGACAAGCTGAGTATGAGGATGATCTCATCCTGCTGCAAGATGACCGACATCATGTCCGAGGGCATTACCAGTAAGAAGCCCAATAACCCAGTATTTTCCCATCTTACCCTGTTCAATTCAGTTCAGATCACATTCCAATTCAGTTCAGCTCAGTTCAGTTCAGTTAACTTTCCAATTTATTCCAATCGAGTTAAATTAAATTCACATTCACTAAACATTAAACAAAATTCAATTTATTTAATCTCAAAATCCTTCCACCCGTGATTTAGGGTGATGAAAGCTCTCCATGCTTCCTATTCATAGAATATATCACAGTGTGTATCTGTCATGCTTCATAGTCATAGGAGACATCAGCAAGTGTTTATCTCTCTTGTGCTTCCTAGTCGTGGGAGACAACTCCAAGTGCTGATCTGTCATGCTTCCTAGATGTAGGAGACATCAGCAAGGATTTATCTGCGGTGCTTCCTAGTCGAAGGATACATCAGCAAGTGCTTATCTCTCTTGTTGTGTTCCCTAGTTGTAGAAGATATCACCAAGAAGAGAGAGCCTCTTCCCAGCATGGAGGCTATCTACCTCATCACACCCTCAGACGAGGTGAGAATGAGATGTGAACTGATGTTTCATAAAAAACAAACAATATTTTCAAAGCACAGTGGCAGAAAACCTTAATTTCAGAAAATTATGTTGATAGAAAAACATCAGATGATGGAAGATTAATGTTACTATTAACTATTATTTAATCATTGTTAAAAACTGGTTTGAGCGGAATAAACCACCGTCATACAGGTTTCCGATGGCGCGTATATTACAGTCATACAGGTTTAAGATTTAGCGTATATAACAGTCGCACATGTTTAAGATGGAGTGTATATAACAGTCATACAGGTTTCAGATGGAGCGTATATTACTGTAATAAAGGTTTTAAGCGTATATATTTCTTTCATGCAGGTGAAGCATGTATATACACTGTGTATATATATATATACTGTGTATATATATATATATACATATACATATATATATATATACTGTGTATATATATATATATACATATACATATATATATATATATATAGCAGTTAAACTGGTTTTAGATGGATTGTATAAGATGTAAGACGTCGTAATGGTTTCAGGCAGTTGATATCACTCCTGTTCTGAACTCACCTCTCTGCGTTGTGTGTCTCCCAGTCAGTAGATGTTCTGATCGAAGACTTCAGAGACCCCAGGAACCCGCAGTACAGAGCGGCCCACGTCTTCTTCACCGACAGTAGGTCACCAAGCGTCCAAACGCCATCACCATCACCTTTAGTCACATACATAAAGGTTGATTTCAAGTGGGAAATGGTTTTTAATATAAGATTGTTTCATATTTGACTCTTTTATAAACGTATTGTTGCATTAATGCTGCTACTTTAACATTAAGAAGTGTAGCTCACTGTTTTTGTATTCCACATGCGTACTTTTAATTTACAGAGGAGAACAGTTTGTAGAGATATCAGAGGATTACTCCAAAATATTTGTGTCTCCACCTTAAGTACAATTTGAGAAACAAGCTAAATTGGATTTAAACATTTCTCAAGCATAATAGTATATATTTGAATGCATGCTTGATCGAACTGTGATTCATCCACCAGAGCTTTAAACTTTGAGTAGAAAAGACTGCTATGTTGCATTCAACATCCCAAATATGTAGGTAAGTTAACAACAGTGTTTCTGATCTCTGAGTAACTCTGGCACATTGCTCCCCACAGCTATCCCAGACACGCTGTTCGGCCTGCTGACCAAATCCCGCGCCTCCAAGGCCATGAAGGCCCTGACAGAGATCCACGTCTCCTTCCTTCCTTATGAGTCTCAGGTAGCTCTCACTTACACTTATCTCGGCTCCAGAAGTCCTACCACTTGTTCCGACCCTTCACCCTACAAGTATCAAGTAGGACCCTAACTCTTAAACCTCTCCCTAATCCTCACCCTCTCACCCTAACCTTCTCCCACATAATCAGCCGAACCCTCTCGCCCTCAACCTTAACTTACTCCTTATACTACCTTACCACCCTCTCCGGTAAAAAGAAACAGGAGAAAAAGGAGTTATATTCTTTGTTTCAATGTTATTGAATATAATTCATATAATTTTGTCTTTGTATGTGTGCGTGTGTGTACTAATTCCTTATTTCTCAGGGATTGTTGTATTATTGTGACAGACCATAATAAACAATATTTAACTTGAGCTAAGGAAGGGAGGGCCCTTGAATATTCCTGATCATCTTCTCATCTCCAATCCTCAACTACTCCCCTGTGTGTTAAATCCCTAATGAGTGAGGGGGTGTGGGGAGATGAGGCCTTCCGGATCGGCCTCTAATCCGCTAATCCTCACTGGGCAATTGAAGCGTAGCTCTCACTCGCTTTACCAATCAGGTTCAAGGTGTCATAATGAAGGGGATTGTTTTGTTTTGACGGCTTTCACAACAGATGACCTCTTCTGTGTTGTCTGTGTGCGTGCGTGCGTGCGTGTGTGTGTCCAAACGTGTCAATCATATTCTGCATGTGTAGAAAGCATGATAATAGAACTAACTAACTTTGGGTGTGGGTGTGCATCCATGTGTGGGTGGGTGCGCTTATGCATGCGTCCTTGTGCATGTGCGTGTGCGTGTGCGTGTGCGTGTGCGTGTGCGTGTGTGTGTGTGTGTGTGTGTGTGTGTGTGTGTGTGTGTGCTGTCTGTCTGTCTGTCTGTCTGTCTGTCTGTCTGTCTGTCTGTCTGTCTGTCTGTCTGTCTGTCTGTCTGTCTGTCTGTCTGTGTGTGTGTGCGTGTGTAGGGCTGCTCGATTATGGAAAAAATCATAATCACGATTATTTTGGTCAGTATTGAAATCATGATTATTCAAACGATTATTTTCGAGTTTGAAAACATGATGTATTCATTTAGCATGTCTCTCCCAAAAACACTTTGTAACTGAGAACTTCGAAATTTCGCCTTCAAGAAATACACAAAATGGTCAAAAAGAAAATGTTCAAATTTAAAATAATGTACAGATATGTATCCAGCTGTTCTGCCCTTTCTATAAAACATAAAAAAAGGATATTCGTTTTTTGATCGTTTGACGCTAAAATCGAAATCGAGATCGAAATTCGATTCATCGCCCAGCCCTAATGTGTGTGCAGGTGTACTCTCTGGACAGGGGGGATGCGTTCCAGGACTTCTACAGCCCCTACAAGGCAGACGTGAAGAACAACATGCTGGAGAGGTGTGCGGAGCAGATCGCCACTCTGTGCGCTACGCTGAAGGAGTACCCGGGCATACGTTATCGAGGGTAGGTCCCAGGACACCTGGATCGTTGTGTTGTGTGTTGTGTGCATGCTGTGGGGTTTTGGGGGGGTAGTAGGCCTATGTGGTTTGTTTTTATATTGTGTGCATTGTGTTGAGTTTTGTGTTTGTTGTATGTGTGTGTTTTATATGTATGTGTGCAAGTGCGGGTGTGTTACATGTAGTGTATGGGGCTTGTGCGAATGTGGGTGTGAATGTGTGTTGTGTGCATGTTGTGTTGCGTGTGGTTAGTGCACTGTGTTTGGAGTGTTGTGTTGTTGAAGTCTCACTCTCCCATTAGTACGGCTAAATAAGACGTTTTGCTTGTCTTTTCTGTCATCTGCTATTTCAACCATTTGACATTTGTAAATGTGTTACTATGGTGATTAAAATACGGCCTGGGCAGAATAATGTAATGCAGCAGCTACGGTCAGAAAAGCTTTTTTAGCACATTGAATTCTGTGTTGCTATTACACAATAACAGCTGTCAAATATAAATTTCATGCAAATATATAAAGACTGTGTACTTAACAGGGAGTATAAAGACTGCGCTACGCTAGCCCAGATGCTTCAGGATAAACTGGACGGATACAAAGCAGACGACCCCACCCTGGGCGAGGTTCGTGGATAACATACGTTCATACCCCCCCCCCCCCCCTCCAGTGGAGCAATGAATGCCAAGTCAAGGACAAGATGCCAACTTCCCCAACCTGACCTGTCCAAATGACAAGTACACAAATACATGTATACATCACCAAGTTTTTTACTGTGATGACCTTGTAGCGCTAGACACATTTCAGCTCCATGCTCATTTTCAGGGTTGATGTGCTGTAACAGCTTGAACACACATTGAATTATAAAATAATACACATAATAAAAATTTGAAATATGTTCACCAAAGGGACAACCAATAAATAAATAACCTAGCAGTGTGCCTGTGTGTGTGTATGTGTGTGTGTGTGTGTGTGTGTGTGTGTGTGTGTGTGTGTGTGTGTGTGTGTGTGTGTGTGTGTGTGTGTGTGTGTGTGTGTGTGTGTGTGTGTGTGTGTGTGTGTCTCTCCAGGGTCCGGACAAGTCTCGTAGCCAGCTACTGATCTTGGACAGGGGGTTTGACCCGGTCTCCCCCGTCCTCCACGAGCTCACCCTGCAGGCCATGGGCTACGACCTGCTGGGCATTGAAAACGACGTCTACAAGTAAACACACACACAAAACACGAACACACACACACACACACACATACACAGTGAACACGATAAACACACAAGCCCTTAAGAACCAAACACTGAAATATAACTAAACAGATGCTTTCCCTTTTGGATGTGCGTTGGTCAGTAACAAGATTTTTGGACAACATAACTGAATCGTATGAAATGTCTTCTCACAAAGACCAAAGGGCTGTATTACTATTGTTTACATTTGAGGCAAGCGCGTCCACTGGAAATGTTCTGAGGCAGAACCGGCACCACGAAGGGATTCTGAAAAATGTGATTGGTAAAGGAAGCTCTGAGGGCAGAATGGATGATTACGATGGTTAGATCACCTCTCTATACCCAGGTATCAGATGCTTTCTCTCTGCTCTAAGTGAAGCTCTCACCCCATGTGTGAGAAGGTCTCTCTCTCTCTCTCTCTCTCTCTCTCTCTCTCTCTCTCCCCTCGTCTGAGACGGTCTCTCTCTCTCTCTCTCTCTCTCTCTCTCTCTCTCTCTCTCTCTCTCTCTCTCTCTCTCTCTCTCTCTCTCTCTCTCTCTCTCTCTCTCTCTCTCTCTCTCTCTCTCCTCCCCCCCTCCCTCCCTCCCTAGGTATGAGACAGTCTCTCCCTCTCACGTCTAAGTGAACCTCTCTCTCCCCAGGTATGAGACGGTCTCTCTCTCTCCCCCCAGGTATGAGAGGGTCTCTCTCTCTCTCACCTCTCTCTCTCACCTCTAAGTGAACCTCTCTCCCCCCAGGTATGAGACGGTCTCTCCTCTCTCTCCCTCTCTCACCTCTCTCTCTCACCTCTCTCTCCCCAGGTATGAGACCAGTGGGATGGGGGAGGTTAGGACCAAGGAGGTTCTGCTCGATGAGGACGACGACCTGTGGCAGAGTCTGAGGCACAAACACATCGCAGAGGTCTCCACGTGAGTCACACGCACAACCTTATCCGCTTGTCACTCACTGATTTGAATTCTCCAGCCATCTTGCCTTTATTCTCCAGTCTCCTCTCGTCCCTCTCATTTATTTCCCCCCCCCTCGCAGCCTCTCCTCGTGACTTTCTCCTTCATTTATCTGCCTCGTGTCCACCCATATCCCTCCCTCATTATCTTTTGCTCATTATCTCCCTGTCTCTCTGCCCTCTCCAGGGCCGTGACCCGCTCTCTCAAGGAGTTCTCCGCCAGCAAGAAGCTGAGCACAGGAGAGAAGGTGGGAGAACATGGCCGCGGTGGGCGGGCGGGGGGCGGGCGGGGGGACGCTAACCATCATATTTAATTAGCGCTCCGTCAGCCAATGCTGTGAGCGGGGAAACGCTGCCGTAATAATCAATGGGTTGTGGGTGATGAAATGAGGGTTTTTTCAGTGTTGGGCCTGGTTTGGTCTTCTAGTCAGCTAACCATGTCTCGTGCTCTCCCCCCCCAGACCACCATGAAGGAGCTGTCCCAGATGTTGAAGGCAATGCCCCAGTATCAGAAGGAACTGAGCAAGGTGAGGAGGAGGAGGAGGAGGAGGGGGAGGAGGAAGGGGAGGAGGAGGAGGTGGACACCCTGTTTCACGTGGTTCTTATTCCATGTACTTCTACACTACTTTACTATTCTATTCTCAATACATCACAACAAATAACTTGCATGGAAAATCCTATTTGGCAATAATGCACTTTATGAGCTCAGTTCCATTCTATAGCCTACTTTACTTAAATCTCTTTGACTTTACTGTTATGCCCCCACTTTACTTTACTGTACTCTATTCTACTCTAACCTTTTCCACTTTACGGCTCTATCCAACTTTAACCTATTTTATTCAACCCTAACCTACTCTAATATATTACGCTTTAATGTTCTACCCACTGTATTCTTATCTATTTCATATTTTTTTTTATTCCATTCTACTCTCCTAAAATATATTGCACTATTCTCTATTTATTTTATTTCTTTCATATACCATCCAGATTAACTTTTTTTTAATATAGCGACTCTATATTTCCATAGACAACATTTGTACATGTATAGGAAGTTCTTAGGAACATACACATACAGTGTTTTGGTGCTCACTGCATGTGTGTGCGTGTGTGTTTGTGTGTACTCTCTGATCTGCAGTACTCTACTCACCTGCACCTGGCTGAAGACTGCATGAACCGCTACCAAGGAACCGTGGACAAACTGTGTCGCGTAGAACAGGTAGGGAGTGGACAAGCTTTGAAGAACATGTGAGGAGTGGACACGCTGTGTGGAATAGTGATTATTTAATGGACTATCCTGGTCTTTGATTCTTATTGGCTGAAGGCGATGGTAAAAAACAATCTCAACACAAACCTTAACAATTCATTTTTAGAATGAATGTGCCGGCAATCTCAAAGTGTGCTATTGTTGTGTTTTGAGGAACTGTATTGCTTGTTGGGAGAATTATACTTACTATACTAAATAAGTGAAAGCATTCTATGTTGCTGTGTTTAGATTATGTGAAATATACTAGGCAGTAAAACATTTTTAAACAGCTTTTTATAGGAAGGCCTTTTTGTTTTATAAAAGCAAAAAGCCACTACAGGCCATGATTCACAGCAATTTTAGGGCAGCTAGGGGGCTTTGAAACCTGAGCCAACATGGTCATCATTAGTAACTGCTTGACGGTGTGTCGCTGATGTGACGAATTACAGCAGCTAGTGGGGTGGGCTAAGGTGAGACACAGACTTACAAAAATGTAAAAAGGAAAATCTTGGCAAGATAAATGTCTGGGATATAATTAATGCTGCTGTCTTTCGTTTCTTCTTCTTAAGCCGTGAACATGAATAGTCTGGACACGGGTGAATATACAGTGTCTGCAGGAATCTATGAAGAAACTGATAAGTTGAAAAAGAGATGGAAAACAAATGGTCAAATTGATTGAAAAAATGTAGCATGAAAGACATCATTCAGTCATCAAAACTTAACTCTTTAAAGAAAAAGGATACTATTTTTCAGAGTAAGAAAAGAGCTTTAGGTTCTAGCAAACGTCAACATTATGTAACTAAATCTGTTTCGAAATGGCACAATATGTGGGCCAGAGGAGGGGAAGGGATTATTGTACGCCATATGGACTGTCTCAGGGTCAAAAAGCATAACCAAGCAGCCCTCTGACTGGGTTTCTGACACTGAAATATAAAACAATGCTTACATCTCAGGGCTCTATGATGAAGATGATGATGATGATGATGATGATGAAGATGAGGCTGAGTATTATTCCATCGTGGTGGTGGTGTCAATGATGATGATGAAGATGATGACGTCAATGAGGTTGATGATAAGGCTGGGTATTAATCCATCATGATGGTGGTTCTGTCGGTGATGACGATGACGATGATAAGGCAGAGTAGTGTTCCATCATGATGGTGATGATGATGATGAGGTTGATGATGAGGCAGAGTAGTGTTCCATCATGATGTACTGTCTGATGATGATGACGATGACGATAACGATGATAAGGCAGAGTAGTGTTCCATCATGATGGTGATGATGATGATGATGACGATGAGGTTGATGATGAGGCAGAGTAATGTTCCATCATGATGTACTGTCGATGATGATGATGACGATGACGATAATGATGATAAGGCAGAGTAGTGTTCCATCATGATGGTGATGGTGATGATGATGATGATGATGATGATGATGATGATGATGAGGCAGAGTAGTGTTCCATCATGATGGTGATGGTGATGATGATGATGATGATGATGATGATGAGGCAGAGTAGTGTTCCATCATGATGGTGATGATGATGATGATGATGATGAGGTTGATGATGAGGCAGAGTAGTGTTCCATCATGATGTACTGTCGATGATGATGATGACGATAACGATGATAAGGCAGAGTAGTGTTCCATCATGATGGTGCTGGTGGTGGCGATGATGATGATGATGATGATGATGATGATGGTGATGGTGATGGTGCTGGTGGTGGCGATGATGATGATGATGATGATGATGATGGTGATGATGATGATGATGATGGTGCTGGTGGTGGCGATGATGATGATGATGATGGTGATGATGATGATGATGGATGATGATGGTGAGTGATGATGATGATGATGATGATGATGATGATGATGATGATGATGATGATGATGATGATGATGATGGCCACAACGATGTGGATGATGAGGCTGAGTATTATTCCGCCTCCCCAGGACCTGGCGATGGGCACAGACGCAGAGGGAGAGAAGATCAAGGACCCCATGCGGGCCATCGTGCCAGTGCTGCTGGACGCCAACGTCTCCGTCTCGGACAAGATCCGCATCATCCTCCTCTACATCTTCCTCAAGAACGGTGAGCAGTGGACGCACGCAGACAGGCACCTGCACTCCTGCCACTGGGAACAGAGTGGTGATACAATTCACACGTTTTGTCTCACAAGTGTTAATGAGGACATTCTCTCTGGAATTCTCCCATTGTGTTATTTTTGTGAATGTATTATTCTTTTTTTACATAATGTAATAGTACAGAGAGTTGTAAATGCAATCCCAATGCATTCGAGCACTGAGCATGGTTGTGTGTGTGTGTGTGTGTGTGTGTGTGTGTGTGTGTGTGTGTGTGTGTGTGTGTGTGTGTGTGTGTGTGTGTGTGTGTGTGTGTGTGTGTGTGTGTGTGTGTGTGTGTGTGTGTGTGATCAGGTGTCAGTGAGGAGAACCTGTGTAAGCTCCTCCAGCACGCCAACATCCCCCCAGAAGACAGTGACATCATCTCTAACATGGCTCACCTGGGCATGCCCGTCATCGCTGAGGTGAGGCCCCGCCCACAAGAATACATTCCACAACAATATCACACATGACAACACAAATGACCATACATCAGGGCTGCTCGATTATGGGGAAAATCAGAATCATGATTATTTTGGTCAATATTGAAATCACGATTATTCAAACGATTATTTTTGAGTTTGAAAACATGTTGTAATTTTTCAGCATGTCCCTGCCAAAAAAACTTTGGAACTGAGAACTTGAACTCGCCTTAAAAAAAATACACAAAAAGGTCAAAAAGATAATGTTCTAATCTAAAATAATATAAAGATATGTATTCAGCTGTTCTGCCCTTTCTATAAAAGATCAAAAAAAAAAAAAAAAACGTTTGATTTTTTTTTTTTTAAATCGACAAACTCGATTATGTTAATTTTGTGATGGTTTGATGCTAAAATCGAAATCGCGATCAAAATTCCAATAATTGCCCAGCCCTACCATACATTCATCCTGTGTTTTGATATATAGCCACTGAAGGAAGATACGTTATGATGTTGAATCAACACTCATAATTAACACTCAGAACTCTTTCATGGAGTCGAATTTACTGGAATGCTGTTGAGTTCATCGTGGAATAAGGTAGGCCGCTTTCGTTCTCAGGGAGTCCCCAAGAAGACCAAGAAACCCGACCGCAAGGAGAGGGTCAGCGAGCAGACGTACCAGCTGTCCCGCTGGACCCCGCTCATCAAGGACATCATGGAGGTACAAATATCGGTCCCAACTGTCGCACCCCAACTATCTTATCATCAATCACTGTGCCAACTCTCTTCCCCAACTCTTTATCCCTTACTGGATGTTGATCACTACTGGATGTTGATCAATCTGTCTCAATTATCCATCCATTATTCTCTGTTTCAACTCTTTATCCCTATCGATATATCAATCACTCTGTCTCCCTATCGATCCATAACACCCTATCCATACTTTCTATCACTAACTCTCTGTCCCTAAACCTCTATCATAAATGGCTATCTTAACTATATCCAATTTTAAGAAATTTGTTGCCAGAAATGTATTACTTTACTCAAAGTAGATAGAGAAGAAAAACTAATTTAACTTATTAGTCTGCAGTTACTGAGTCAAAACTAGTCACTGTAGTATTAGTGTGTAGATAGATACAGAGGTAAAACTAGTCACTGTAGTATTAGTGTGTAGATACAGAGGTAAAACTAGTCACTGTGGTATTAGTGTGTAGATACAGAGGTAAAACTAGTCACTGTAGTATTAGTGTGTAGATAGATACAGAGGTAAAACTAGTCACTGCAGTATTAGTGTGTAGATAGATACAGAGGTAAAACTAGTCACTGTAGCATTAGTGTGTAGATAGATACAGAGGTAAAACTAGTCACTGTAGCATTAGTGTGTAGATAGATACAGAGGTAAAACTAGTCACTTTAGTATTAGTGTGTAGATACAGAGGTAAAACTAGTCACTGTAGTATTAGTGTGTAGATACAGAGGTAAAACTAGTCACTGTATTATTAGTGTGTAGATAGATACAGAGGTAAAACTAGTCACTGTAGTATTAGTGTGTAGATACAGAGGTAAAACTAGTCACTGTAGTATTAGTGTGTAGATAGATACAGAGGTAAAACTAGTCACTGTAGTATTAGTGTGTAGATAGATACAGAGGTAAAACTAGTCACTGTAGTATTAGTGTGTAGATAGATACAGAGGTAAAACTAGTCACTGTAGTATTAGTGTGTAGATACAGAGGTAAAACTAGTCACTGTAGTATTAGTGTGTAGATAGATACAGAGGTAAAACTAGTCACTGTAGTATTAGTGTGTAGATACAGAGGTAAAACTAGCCACTGCAGTATTCTGTAGATATTGAGGTAAAGCTAGTCACTGTGGCATTAGGCTGTAAATACTGAACCACCTGTTGAGTGTCACTGTGTGTCTGTGCAGGATGCCATCGAGGATAAACTGGACCCAAAGCTTTACCCGTACATCTCCCAGCGCCAGGTCTCTTCCAAGTCCAGCGCTCCCTCCAGGTACTAAGAACTTAAGGCCCCTTAGTCACCCCTTTAACAGAACTTTAGACGGAAGGAACTTCAGTATAATTATTCAGAGACAGACGGACCTTCAGCATAACTGTTCAGAGACAGAAGGAACTTTAACATAACTGTTCAGAGACAGAAGGAACTTTAACAGATCTATTGGTTTAAAAAATCAGTTTGGATGGAACAACATTTCCTGTATCACAAATATTACGAAGTCGACTACACTTGCATACAGACCAAATTGATACACACAAGCTCTCACACACGTACGCAGGCAACACTCATATAAAGACAGACAGACATTCACTCACACTCACACACCACACACACACACACACACACACACACACACACACACACACACACACACACACACACACACACACACATTATTTCACAATCAATATTCAATAAGGATGGAATACAAGACTCTTGTTTGCAATGTTTGGTTCGCCTAACGATGTCCAGTTTGTATACGCTCACCAGACCAAATAAAAATACAAATATAAAATATCAACTTCATCCCTGAATCGGACCAAGTCTACCGAATTGTAGGCCTGAAAGCCCCCTAACAATACAGTGAGGTCATACCTTATCAACATGGGTGGCCCCAGGGGGAATAGAACTTAGTCACCCCTTAGTCACCCCTTTAATAGAACTTTAGACGGAAGGAACTTCAGTATAATTATTCAGAGACAGACAGACCTTCAGCATAACTGTTCAGAGACAGAAGGAACTTTAACTGTAGCTGTTCAGAGACAGAAGGAACTTTAATGTAGCTGTTCAGAGACAGAAGGAACTTTAACAGATCTATTGGTTTAAAAGTCAGTTCGGATGGAACAGCATTTCCTGTATCACAAATATTACGAAGTGGACTACACTTGCATACAGACCAAATTGACCCAACATGGGTGGCCCCGGGGGGAACAGAGCCCCTCGCCGTGGCAGTGTTCAGTGCCACGCTCTACCAGTTGAGACCTTCCCATTCATTATGCTTTCCCCCTCCACCCCAACAGCAGTGCTCGCTATGGGAACTGGCACAAGAACAAGGGCCCCACTGAGATGAAGACAGGCCCCAGGGTGTTGGTGTTCATCGTCGGGGGCGTGACCTACAGCGAGATGCGCTGCGTCTATGAGGTCACCCAAGCCAACGGCAAGTGGGAGGCCATCATCGGTGAGTCCCCCCCCGTCCCCCCACACACATCGTAAGTAGACCGTGAAGACGGGTCGTTACGGAGCAAGTAGGGCTGGACAGAGAATAGACACAGGTCAATAAGGAGCAGGTAGGGGTTAGACAGTCAATTCACAGACGGGTCAGCTGGACAGAGAATAGACACAGGTCAATAAGGAGCAGGTAGGGGTTAGACAGTCAATTCACAGACGGGTCAGTGAGGAGCAGGTAGGGGTTAGACAGTGAATAGAGAGACAGGTCATTAAGGAGCAGGTAGGGGTTTGACAGTCAATTCACAGACGGGTCAGTGAGGAGCAGGTAGGGGTTAGACAGTGAATAGAGAGACAGGTCATTAAGGAGCTGGTAGGGGTTTGACAGTGAATTCACAGACGGGTCATTTAGGAGCAGGTAGGGGTTAGACAGTGAATCCAGATACATAAAATGAATAAGGAGGTAGGGGTTAGGGGGCTTCTTGCTTAAGGATTCCTACAGGAAGACTGCCGACATTGGGGATTGAACCAAGAACATGTTGGCTTGGAGTCCAACCAAGTCACTGCGGTCTCCTGTCTCCAGTTTGAATAACTTGCTTTCTTGTCCTCTTCAATATGTTTCCAAAGCTATCTTTGCATTTATAATGTTTCACTGAAAAATGCTGGGGGTTAATATCAATAGCCAAGGTCCACTTTTTTATAGAAAGTGGACCTTGTTTTCTCTTCTGATGATTCATCCATTGTTAGACTTAATATATGTCCCTTCTGAATCATATTTACCCCCTCGTGGTCCCTCAGTAGAGAAACAGTATGCAACTGTGGAGAGAGAGAGAGAGAGAGAGAGAGAGAGAGAGAGAGAGAGAGAGAGAGAGCGAGCTGCTCTAATTTAATGTATCTCATATATATCCATACATGCATACATGCATACATACATACTGTACATACATACATACATACATACATACAATATCTTTTTTATGCTTCACATACAAAAAAAATGCCTTAATACAGACCCCAACACCACAAACTACTTCTGGCAGACCTCCTGGTCGAGAGCCATTTGCTTTGTGCCGTGGGTAACGTCTGAGAGAGAGAGAGAGAGAGAGAGAGTTCAACGCAGTCGACTATCTCTGGTACTTTAGGCGCCACCCATATCCTCACCCCCACCAAGTACCTTAAAGAACTACAGCACCCAGACTTCATGGACCCCAACGCGCCACCTGAGGGCGCAGAGGGCCCCGCCGACCCACCCGCAGAATGAGGTCACGGAAGTAAATACGGAGACCGCTGTTTGTTATTCATCACCACGACCACCTCCTCCTCTTCCTCCTCCTCCACCCCCCCGTACTGTAAATCTGCCTTCCCCTAGCTCACCTCCTACGGATTAAACTACAATTATAATTAAATAAAACCTTTTTAGATTTTTCCATCAACCACTATATTTTTTGTTTGTGTTTTGACTCCTCCCCTTTCATTCACAAGTGTTTGTATATCCGTTTTGTATATTTGTTTTATCCCTGTTTGTGTATCTTTTGTGTATAACATTGTCTGTATATCCCTTGTATATTTATGTATTTATATTTTTTGCCTATTTAATTTCTGTCTGTGTATCTGTTGTGTATAACATTCCAACTTTCCCTCTGTTTATCTGTTTGGCTATAGTGTTTGTTGGGACATGAATCTGACATATCACATTGTTATTGTAGCTAAGACTGTTATTGTCTACATCAGCCAACAGATGGCATGTTTGGACTTAACCATGATTCAGTATCCATGATCAGTCTTTTTAGAGCCATAACCATGACAACTCAATGGAAATGCGTTCTAAATGTCAAATGGAATGCCCAATAGAAATAATCTGTGGAGTTTTCATGGTTTCCAAAGATCCTTCAATGTTTCCCCTCCCAACAAACCGATATGGCTCGGTGAATAAGGTTGACGTTGTCTCTGCCACTTTATCTCACATAACACCTGTCGTTTTTTACCTTCAGGATCAACTGGAATAATCAACCCGCCGCGCTTTCTGAACGCCCTTAAAACCCTGGACAAAACAGAGGAAGAGAAAAAAAGCTAAGACGACCGTTGTAACGCTAACCTTAACAAGCTAATCCTTTAGCAGACATACACATTACTCAAAGAAGCGTCATAATACTGTGGCATGTAAAGAAAATCCATAAACAACCAGTTTCAGTCGTATCTGTCACTTAGTTATAGTATATAAACCAAATGATATACTTTCAGTTTGTGTATGTTTGTGTAGACCTCTCCTCTACTTACTTTTTAACTTTAAATTTACTGGAAAAGATTGAATTTGTGTTAAAAATTGGGCATATTGCATTACAGTGGCTTGGATGATTTATTTATTATTATTTAATTAAGGCCTACATTGTTTTTTTTAAAGAATGAATGCATTTTTTAATAAATGTTTAAGACTGCAAAATGACACAAAAAAAAGGCAGGGAAATCTATCTTAACTGATGCGAATGAATGCTAATGATATTTTAATAGCATAAGTCAATACTACATAAAATTACTTTTATTTATGATCAGCGACTTCTTTATAGTATAGACTTCTTCAAGTATTTCTCAAATATTCTGGGACAATAAATGTTCTCCTTTTCTAACAGAGCATGCTGATTTAATGGTCGATTTGTGTTTTACATGTTTGCCGTATTGTGTAAATGTAGCTATAAGGTGACATCCAGCGTCCGAAATACCAATATGAAGTAACCCTAAATACAAATGGAAATGGGAATATAAAGTAAATTATGCCATTGTGTAATTTACCTTAATAGTAGTATTATACTCTTGAGTGTTATTTTGTCTTTGTACATGTGCACCGTCCAATTATTCATATAACTTGTTTAGATGTTAAGTTAAGATTTTTTTTGTGTCCGAGAAAAAACAAACCATTCTCATGTGTGTGTGACTGTGTGTGTGTGTGTTGTTATTATTTTAGGCCTAAATCATGACTAAAGTATATTACTAAAACATGCTAAATGAAACCCATGCTGAGAGACCAACCAAGGACAAAATTCTTCCATGCATTATGTACACGTTGAGTTATTAAAGTGGCATCTGAGTTATTAAAGTAGCTTCTGTTACTCTTACTTACGTCGATGGCTCCCTTGTTGCTCTCCGAAGTTGTCTGAGGGGTTTAAACTGATGGATGAGGTTTCTGGGAAGAAACTTTCCTTCGACTCAGCTTAAAGTGATCTCTGATGGTTTCAAAACGTCAACACATTAGGCAGCATATTAATGTAGTGTGCCCTTGGCTCTTTTGTGCCTGGAGCGATTTTATTTATATCTTTTTTATTTAAAGATGCTATCTTTTGATAATCTTGTAATTTAAAATAATCTGGAGATATCTAATGCTGATCGATGCTAATTTCAATAATGTTGTCAATAAAATCCCATCCTATAATTGATATATTCTACCTGTACCTCTCTTTGTATACAAAGATCTTACTGTCAACACACCCAAAGCCCCTCCCACTCACGCCCCCAGACACCCAAAGCCCCTCCCACTCACACCCCAGACACCCAAAGCCCTCTCACTCGCGCCCCCAGACACCCAAAGCCCTCCCACACATGCCCACAGACACCCAAAGCCCCTCCCACTCACGCCCCAGTCAGCCCAGTAGGCCCGGACTGGCCATCAGCAGCACCATGAGTTCCCTCTGGAGCCAGATCTAATGTAAATCAGGACAGCCCAGTGCCTGCGATGGTTGGATAACCAAACTGTCAAGCAGAACATAGCATCAAAGTGGTTTAACGAGCTGAATACGAGGCCAGGATTGTCTGTCACACGCATGCATGCAGAACGGGATTGAAACACATCTCGATATGATAGGTAGCACATCATCAGAACAACGGTGCATGAAAACGGCGATGGAAGAAAGAGGGAGGGTGAAGCAGAGATGTGTTCTACCTCTCTCCTTCACCCGTGTGTGTCAGACACTGCTCGGGCCAATGCTACTCCAGCGTTGTTGAAAGGCCTATGTTCTTTAAAGTAGGTGTTGGTTGAAGGGCTTTCAAGCTTTTGATGGGGTAGTTAGTGGATCATTCAGCTGAATAAGATGTGCTATTGCTTTGTTCTTTGAATAGGGGGAGAGAGAAATATGTTGTGCTATTGGTGCTTACTTTCTGAAGGTGGAGAGAGTAGCATTGCTAGTGCCACAGCCGCAGTCAGACATGAACAAGAGAAACCCAAAAGAGCAATCTGCAGGTCCATGGCATTATTTTTTACATTTATATTAGAAAAATGTTTACTAATTGTATTTTTATACGTTTAAACATATAATTTTGTTCATAACAGTACTTGGTACTAAGCAGTTTCATGGCTTATTAGTTTGCTATTGAAATGCACAAAAACTCCCCAAAAATGCAGGAAAATATTTTGAATGAACCTTTGAATATTTTATTTTCCTGCTGGGGGACCGATACCCAAAATTAAAAACTGGACTGACTAAGGCTATGTCTCGCTCCATATTTCCCGGCCAGAATGATGTTCCCAGTCCGGACCATCAGTGGTGCTACGCTAGTTAGCCTCACGCATTTTGCAGCCAGTTAGAGGACAGAACAAGTATTTTGTCATTATTTCTTATTTTTTACTTATTTCTAGAAGTCTCCCTCCTGGGAGGGACTCAAGCTTGCACATTGCGCCTTTAAATATTTGTCCCCTAGCACTTGTTTTGTCTAATGCGGTCCTGATGCATGTGGGTTACTAAAATTCAAAGGATTTAGATATAGATATTTATATGAAACATCAAGGGGGAATAAAAGGCACTGAGAGAATACATGAAAGTAATAATGATGTAATACCCTTGTGAAGCCACAGGGAGAGCCACTGCTACACACGACGTAAAGGGCTGAGAACACTGTTTATGGTGTGTTGTAGGCTACTGCATAAGTGTAGCTGAAGGAGTCCAATTGATTTCATTGTGTAACGTTGACCTACCATTAAAGTGAATGCACAATACTTTAAGCCTGAAATAAAATACGTCTATCGTTAACAATTTATACTTTTAATCCCAAATTCTGTTACCTAAATTGCAATCGTTTAATTTCAGCTTGGAAGAGATGCGAATTTGGCTACTGTTGAGTACAGTCCCAGTCCATCCTAGCACAGTTAAAGCACATTCAGAGTAAAACTTAGAGACATCTAATACAATAGGGTTAAACTAAATCAACCAGTAAAGTAAAATAAAGAAACTAAATAGCCTTCCAAAACACTTGTGAACCAAAATAAGAGGAAAAAACACTCAAACTAATTGGTTTGAAATATGGAAAATTGATAAATGACACTCATCAACAGGGGGAGCATTTCAGCAAGTCTCATTTTATTTTTGGATTTCCTGATGAATTTTCACCCACACTTCTCTCTCTCCCTGTCACCCTGTGGCAGAGCACTGCCCACGTGGAAGCTAAAATACTGGACTGTATTTCCCTGGAACACTGCACTCCTCCCTGCCCACGGATTCATCAGTCTCACTGCACATTAGCATGGTGCTAGGCTCACCTGCGCATTCTACCTGCCGCTTTGATCTGGGCCGCGTGGGCGACTGGATGGAGTTGGAGTACAGCTTTTTATTATTATATATTTTTGTACATATGGCATACAAGCAACTCTCCAAAATCGGCAAAAACTGTTTGAGAGAGAAACTAATCTATGCAATGGAATTCACATAAGGTTCTGTAGGATACTATATAGAGGAATATATATATAGAGAACTCTTATCATACTATACCATTCCAGCATTACAAAAGATGGCATTTGGATCGGTTTTTAACTATCTACACATTTTACAATAGTGATTGGATATTGATTGATTATATCATTCCATGTATTAGTTGAGTCTCTGTTGTTCTGCAGTCCATGCATCCAACATCCATCAGTACTTCCAAAACCATGACGATCAATTAACCAATCCGATCAACCCAACACGATCAGCCATCGATTGTATATACTCTGTTGATCATATAGCGACAAAAATATAGACTTCTCTCGTATCACATGTTTCCAGTGCAAATAAATACTTTTAAATATATGTTTCTTCGCTCACAGGTATGTTTTGTGAATCTCCTTCCCCCTTATTGTTGAAGCTGCATAGGATGACTTTGGCACGTCAACAGTTCTGTTTTGCAAAATTACAAATCCCAGACAGGCTCAAGGAGTTCACGCGTGGTTGCTCGTAGCGATGGCTTGAGTCCTTCTATTTGTCAAACCTCATGGGCCACCGATGACTCAGTGTTTCTCTCCGCAGAAGCACAGCTTGTTCCGTCAGAACTGGTTAGGTTATAAAATGTAAACCACATCCTTTCCTGGTGGGTAGGATGACTGTCCATCTGTGTACTACCCGGAAGGCCCACAAACAATGAATCCACAGAGTGGTATCAACTTATGTTGAGCATTTCTTTCTGGGCCTGGGAAGGCCAGTCCCAAAGCAGCTCTACAAAATTGATAGAACCCAAGTAATATTTTCTTCACAGTTTGTTACTAGAATAAATGCCAGAAAGGGACAATCTAACAGATACCCAATGGTTGATGATCGTATTCTTTCTTTCTTTCTTTGACAAATTGACAATTCTCTGCCAAAAGTTGGACAAATATTATACATTTGGTGTTTAAGGCGGAGCAATGAGCATGCTTCAGTTTTGGCAACATTAATATTCCTTTTAGATGACAGTTTGATATGCTTAACATTATTTGTGAACATAGTTCTATTGGATCTTGGTAGCGTTCATTTTAAACTCAAAGTCTGCCCAGAAGGGTGGAGCAAGCTGAGGATGACACAGTTGTTTTTTTGTTCTCGTGAAATGATAAGAAAGTAAAATGCCCTAACCTGGTATTGTCTTAAGCGTAGGAGGGTTTGGACGACACACCGAGCAGATGCTCTCTCTCCGCCTCATGAATCGACCGTTCCCCCTCTTTTCGTCCTCAGATAACCTGCTGATGTGTTCGCTTTTTAAAACGGAAAACTGTCAAAAATTCAACCAATCCAAATCTCGTGCAAGAAGAAAACTCATCCAGCAAATTTCCACCTGCAAACTAAACTTTCCTTTACCCTTTAACCCCTAGAATGTTGGTATTGTTTCAAGTTTGTAATATTTTATTTTATTTATTTTTCTTTTCTTTAATGAGCGCGAGCGGCTAGACGTCAGGGTCTGCCACCAGGAAGTCCAGGTGGTCTGAGTCTTTGTTCTTGAAGGCCTCGGCGATGACGCGCGCGGCATCCCGGTGCTCGCGGCCACGCATCGACACGCCGTTCACCTCCAGGATCACGTGACCCACCCGCAGCTGGCCGCCACTGTGGGCGGAGCCTCCCTTCTGGGGGGAGCGGGGGTGGGGGTGAAGTGTAGATGGAGTGAAAGGGGTGTTGTAGGGTGAGCATCAGATGGGGGGGTGGGTGGGGGGGGGGGGCAGATATTGAGATATGCAAGAAGCAGAAGGAAGGAAAACACACAAGAGATAAGAGTTAAAAGCCCAGGGAAGATAACAGAGACAAAATAACAAAGTTGAGAGGGTGTGCGTGCGAGAGTCTGTGATAAGTATGCGTTCACCCGTGTGAATGCGTGCCTCTGTGTGAAGCGGTGTGTGTACTTTAACTTGTACGTGTATGTGTGTGTGTGTGCATGCCCGGCGTGCGTGTGTGTGTGTTAAAAGAGATAGATGGAGCGAGAGAGCCCGAGACAGAGTGGGACGTGTGTGTGTGTGTTAAAAGAGATAGATGGAGGCGAGAGAGGCCCGAGACAGAGAGGGGAGGGGGGGGGGGGGGGGGGGGGGAGGAGGTGGAAAACAAAAGGCCCAGCAGCGCCAGCCGTCCGCCCCCCCCGCTGTGGAGGTAGACAGCTGGTCAACAGAGCCGGCCTGACGCGTCTCCTCCGAGCCGACCGTATCTGCCCTCCGCTTACGCCCTCTTCCCGTCTGCGGCGGCCGAGGCAAACATCCCGGAGACAGCCTGTCTGACCTCTCCCCTCCCTCCAGCTGCCCACCTGCAGACCACCTCTCTTCACCCTGCTAACAGCCTCCACCTCCATTAGCCGCTAAGTGGTCCGCAGTACAAAGCTAATAATAACTCTTAATGGAATGTTCCAATATGACGATATGTAGAAATGTGGATATAAAAATAAATACATCCGTAAACCAGGGTATTCATGTATTTTTGAGGACAGGTGATAACCCTAATGACTTAAGCAGGGGCCAAACTATTTATTTAAATCTGAAAGGATGGTGAAAGGATTCATGAGCGTGCTCATAACTGTACATGCTCATTATAAAGGCAGCTACTAAATATCTGGAGACATCTTTTTTTTATGCGTTATTCAAGGGTGTTTGTGTTTGTGGAGTTGGGATGTTTGACTCGCAGCCGAGTGGTGCCCAAGCATCTGCAGAGAGGGCGTCTTCAGCGTGTTTCCTTGGACCCTCACCTGTATGGTGACGATGCGTGGCAACGGTTGCCGTGTGTTGGCTCCGCCCTCAATGGCGATTCCGAGGGTGCTGGTGTTCTTCATCACGCGCACCAGGGTGGAGGGGGCAAGCAGAGAGACCACCGACCCACTCTGCAGCCCGCAGAGCAGAGCGAGAGCGAGAGAGAGAGAGAGAGAGCCAGAGAACCAGAGCCAGAGAGCGAGCCAAAGAGAGAGAGAGAGAGAGCCAGAGAGAGAGAGAGAGCCAGAGAGAGAGAGAGAGAGAGAGAGAGAACAGAGAGAGAGAGAGAGAGAGAGAGAGAGAGAGAGAGAGAGAGAGAGAGAGAGAGAGAGAGAGAGAGAGAGAGAGAGAGAGAGAGAGAGAGAGAACGTCAATTAGAATTAGTAATTCAGTTAGTCCGATTGCTTCTTAGTCAACCTTTGTCAGTCATTCACAAAATATGTATTTGCTCTAAAAAGCTAAATAAAATTCATTTTCAACCTTTTAAATGCAATATTTTAGACACTTATAATAATATTCCATATTCCCTTTTCATATTTACCTGAACAAGTGATGAGAATATCAGCAGTATGGGTTGAAACATCAACAATGCAGGCAAATTGTGTACACAGCGACCTCATGTGAAAACTCCCATGTCCCATCTCTGATGTAATTAGATGCCCTTTTGCATTCACACAATACGAAGGGAAAATATTAATTGGGACTAAATGTCTGTTATGTGTCAGCGCCTCGGAGGTCGGCTGTGCTGAATGCTGCAATTACCCACAATGCGGCTCAGGCGCATGTGACAATTTGTCGCCCTCAAATCAATTGTTATTGTTATAATGAAGGGGGCCTCTTCATTTATTTTGGTTCATTTGTTGGTGTTGCTGAATCTATGACTCCTACCTGCGGCTTAACCACATGTATCTCTTTCAGCACCGTCGAGAGATCTTAAAGTCATATTTTAAGTGTGATTCGCACTCTTTAATTCTTGCGTCGATTCTTATGTACAACCAAGGTTTTTGACTTCATTAACCATCAGACCCGGAAAAAAAGAACCAAAGTCTTGCCAACCAGACGATAGTTTCATAAATAAGATTTAGTATCATTTGGTTTAATTTGAAAACAGTTTTTTTCCCTAAAGACCCCTTTCCGTGACCATGGGGTGTGTCAGGGTCCCCTCTCAGCCTTACCTGTGTGGGGGCGTGCAGGGAGTTGGGGCCGTTGGTCGGGGGTCCCTGGTTCCTCTCCCCTGGCGCTGGTCCCGGCTGGCTCTTACACGGTCGGGGGCTCCCGTCCTTACTGACCCCCCCGGCCTCCGCGATGTCCACGCCGCTGTCCTCGCTCAGCGTCTGCCCGCTGTCCCACAGCTGAGACAGCGTGGCGCCTGGAGGGAGGTTTGAACAGGGTTGCTTTCTAAACCAAACCTCTGGGATCCTTGCAGATGGACACTCTGGCGACCATAATGTTTGGTAATACTTGTTGAACTAAAGTTTTATTAGGACAATTCCTAAATGATTGTATGCTACATTGAACAGTAAACCAATTCCCGATAAATCCTTGATGCTTTGACATTCATTCAACCGAAACGTCTCACTGAAAACTAACTTGCATGGATGGCCCTGCGCATGCATTCTTTAGAGGGACAAAGCATTCACCCCTTGACGGCTCACTGCCATTCTGCTCTAAAATAAAACCACGCAAAGCAATAAAATGATGGGACTTAGAACCCGGAACAGCTCTCTGTCAAGGGACTTCCCAAACAGTACAGTGATATTTCTATAGCGAACTGTAATATCTGCTGCGATCCGTCAACAGCCGACCATGTTCATGTCCTGTCAGCTCCCTCTCAGGGTAATTAAAAAGTATCGACACGAGTATAATGTTCGTTAACGCAGAGCAGATATTGGCTACAGCGTACACCGATACAAAACCAGATGCATCAACACAAATAAACCCCTTAAGCCTATGGAATAAACCAGTGTTTCCCCAATCTTGGAGTCAGGTGCAAATGTTGTCTCTGGAGATTTGGTTTAGAAGCCTTGGATATTTCATAGCTTGTTTTTAAAGGATAACATAGTCATGCCCGTAAGGTCCATTGAATATGAACAGAGGGACGAATGGCTCATCAGGGGCCCTGGATGATCTAATGTGTGTGGCGTCATGTGAATCCATCCACTGGGACATTGACATTACAGGCAGATGTTGTCTGCGTAAAATCATGACTGTGAAATTAGATGCACAAATTTGTGTGACCTGAAAACGAGGGCATGGCCCCAAAATAGGTTGTGAAACACCTTGTGGTTCTCTTTGTGGTCTCAACCACAGAGAGAGCCACCCTCCATGCAGTATCTGAAACGTGTAACGGAAACATATATCCCTCTCTCGGAAGTCCCCTAATCCCACCCCCCCACCCCCCTCTTGTCGCCAAACCCTGCTAAACTGAAACAGAAAACACTCCCTCCGAAAGCATGCTCGGAAGTTGAAACCCTTGAAACCCCTTTTTTTATCAAAGAGCTCCGTTGTAAGATGAGAGCGCCTGGGAACTAGTTACAGCCGTTCACCTACCTCTCTGCTGGGGCCGGCACTCGGCTGACAGCAGGTTTGCGTCGACGGCGGCAGCCCCCCTCTGCAGGAGAGCCGGGGAGCAGGACCGGTCCGGGCTGCAAGGGGGCGGGGTGGCCATGACCACCGAGGGGCAGGGGGACGGGCAGGGGGAGAGGTGGGGCGAGGGCCGGGGGGACGGCATCGGAGACACCGTTTTGGACGAGGAGGCGGACCTGGTCTGGAGGACGCAGGAGGAGGAGGAGTTGGACAACGGCTCGTAGGACGCGGACCTCTGTGCAGCCGCCGCCATGGCCTCCGTGCTGGGGGAGCCGGAGGGGTCCCGGCGGTACAGGAACCCCGGGCAGGTGTGGACCCCCGCGTCGGGCCCCGCCTGGTAGGGGGCCGAGGGGTAGGGGAGGTGGTGGTGGGCGTGGGGGTGGTGGTGGTAGAGGTAGAGGTGCTGAAGCTGGTGCTGGTCCAGCTCTGAGGCGAGGTGGAGCTGGGGGTTGCTGTGTCGGGTGTGGGCCGTGAGGGAGCCCTGGGGAGCGGGATCCGGTTGGAGCCGGGTCAGGCCAGGACCAGGGCAGACGCAGCGGGGCGGCTCGCCCACCGTTGCCGACGGAGACTGCTGGGGGGTGGGGGCCGGGGCGGGGGGCCAGGGCCGGGGTGGGGGTGTGGGAGGGAAGGGCCTTAAGGGACCGTTGGAGGCAGTCTTGGAGGAGTCGTGTGGGGCCCTTGAATAGCATGCTGGAGGCTGAGCCTGGCCGGGTCGGACGGGAAGAGGGTCGTCTGGTGAGGCCTCGCTCCTGGGGGGCGTGGCCCCGCTCCTGGGGGGCGTGGCCCCGCTCATGGGGGGTGTGGCCTCGCTCCTGGGGGGTGTGGCCCCGCTCCTGGGGGGCGTGGCCCACTGAGGACTGGTGCTGGCATGGAGGAGAGGCAGACGAGGGCCGAACCTCTTCCTGTAAAACACGTGTTCAAATACATTTCAAATACATATGTTCAAGTACATTTGAAACACATACTTTCAAATACATTTGAACCAGTTTCAATACATTTAAAATAAACACGTTAAAAAACATTTAAACATTATCCTGCACTATGTACATTTTCTACTGCGGCTATTTACACCATTACACCATTATTTACACCATTCAATCCATTTTCCCTCTAATTTATTTTATCCTGGTCAACTTTCGCTCCCCCCGTCCCCAACCGTGGTCAACTCCCAGCAGTTACTGTTTTAGCTTGCGTCTGAAAATGACACAGCTATAAATGTAGCTAACACATTCACATCATGTTCAAAAACATGCAGCGCATGCAATGATCAAATCAAAGCCCCTACCAGCACCACATCTTGTAGGGCCATCAAACACGCTGCCTGACTGTGCTCCATCTTACTCTCCTCAGAGCATTCGCTCTAGAAGAGAGGCAGATAAAGAACACAAAACAGCTATGATAAGAGGCTATATAGGCGTTTATCAATGATCATGAACATTGAACAGGGAAAGCGCCAAATTATCCCATACAATTATAATTTCCCTTGGGAATGAGTTAGACTTTGTATGCTACAGATACGTCAAGAAAAAATTAAAATAAATTAGTTTTAACCCCTTTAAGTAAATCCAGGGTACACAGTCTGTAATCCAGCCACCGTCCATACAAAGTATGGAGGAACATGGGCTAACACCCTGGGCTAACACCCATTGATAGTCACTAAGTGACTATAAATTAATTAGCAACTAGCTATGTTGTGGTTATTTTTCAACCATGATAATTAAGATGTCCTTACAGACGATTACACAAACACCGGGGCAAGCTGTACTGCCAGCAGGATCCAACCAAAACAGCACACACACACAAGAAAATATACAATAAACAGCATTGGCTAGCTAGAAAGAGTCTCCTGTCGCTTGATCCCTGTCCAACACTCCCTAGGACATCATGTGAAAGTGTCTTTCAGTGATGAGATGCAAACACTGAGATTTTTTTTTCTCTTCTTGTCACACAAACACACATAGACACGCAGATACACATACACACAGTCGGTATGTTTGGAACATTGGTGAAGCATAATCAACAGATGAAAAAAAAAATGTGCACGAAAACAATGGCATAGAGGTTGATCATCATGATTATGTATGCGTTATTTCTAATGTTGTTCTGCTCAAAGACGACAAAAATCCAAATCCAGCTGACAGAGAGAATCATATATAGACCCAGTTCAGGAAAGAAACATTTACCAGAAAACAAACAACCATCAATTCTTCATTTAGTTTTAAATGGACCTCTGGGGAGATGTTCCTCGCAGCTAAGAACCATAGAGATGTGACCCCCCGACGATAAGATAATAATGCTTTGAAAATACGCAGAATTCCTTTAGCTACTCTTCACTCTCTACAGTTGTTTTCAAACTTTGTTGTGCAGCACTATAACGATTGTATGCTTTGATGGTCCTCACTTGTAAGTCGCTTTGAATAAATGAGTCTGCTGCTAAATAAAGTGTAAATTTGAATAAATTCAGACCACACTATATTGACGATCAACTTTTCTCTTATTCATGTAGCGGATATCCGGATTCTAAAAGCTATCTTGGTGGGTGAACTGAATGTGTGCCGCCAGGGGAATAAGGGAATGAGGCCCATACCTTGGAGAAGTGGACATGTCCGTCGCTGGTCGCAAGGCCATAGTGGGCCTGTGGGTGGAAAGACCCAAGGCCTCCATGCCAGGCCCTGTGAGCCTCCCGCTCGCGGCGCAATACATGCCCGTCGTAGACCTCCAGATCCTGGGGAGCCACCAGCGACCGCACCTCCGACATCATGGACAACTGGAACAAACAGCGTCCTGATAAAAATCTGCCCATGGAAACAATAAACCCACAAAGACTGACCAGCCCGAGGTCCATCAGGATTGATTTTGAGAATTTCCATCAAGCTTTCGCTTGGTCCAGTCCTATTCACCCAGACGTACAACCATCCCGGCATCGCCAATTACTGGGGATGGTTCGTTTAGGTATGATGTTAGCGATGGTTAGTTCAGGTTTTATGTTAGAAATAGCTCAGTGTAGGTATGATGTTAGACATAGTTCAGGTATTATGTTAGAAATGGTTCACTGTAGGTATGATGTTAGAGATGGTTAGAGATGGTATTATGTTAGAGAGTGGTTAAGTGTATGTTAGAGATAGTTAGTTCAGGTATTATGTTAGAGAGGGTTAAGTGTATGTTAGAGATAGTTAGTTTAGGTATCATGTTAGAGAGGGTTAAGTGTATGTTAGAGATAGTTAGTTTATGTATTATGTTAGAGATGGTTAAGTGTATGTTAGAGATAGTTAGTTTATGTATTATGTTAGAGAGGGTTAAGTGTAGGTATGCTGTCAGGGATGGATAAGTGTAAGGACAGAGATCATTGAGTGTCGGTGTGAGGTTAAAGAGAGTTAAATATAGGTATTAGGGTTTCAGGTTTCTTGGGTTAGGGTTGGCGTACCTTTGCGTGAGTGTTGAAGAGCTCAAACAGGGCCATGGTGAGCGGCTCCACCCCTATGTGTCCACTGTGGTACTCCTGGAGGTAGTAGGCCATGGTCTGTCTCTCCAGATCCGTCAGGAGGAGGTAGGCCTGCTGCTCCAGACTCACCTGGGGACCCGGGGGACCCAAAGCCCTACACGCTGAGGGCTAGGAGGACCAGGGGGGGGGGGTTAAGGATCGATTGATGAAGGATTGGTGGATGGATCGAAGGACGGATGGATGAATGAAAAGAAAAATGGAGAGGCAGAGTTAGGTTAGGAAAAAAGAGAAGCGACAGGTTACTGCCACACACCTCCACACACATATTTTCACAATACATGGCTTGGTTCCTTTCCATTTTTCCATTAGTCTGACAGGAGAAAGTTTTATGGCGCAAAAGAACGGCACCATTCCAAACCCTTGGGATTGCCCACTCTGTTACCTTTGGCTCAACTGGTTTTCAGCTGCTCTGAAAACCCAGCATAAAGCCCAAATACAAACATGCAAAAAACTAAAAGTGCAAACAATTGGGGTTCTGTGGGAATTGTGGGAATCAAATAAACAACTCATCGACTGGAGAGAAAATGTCAACACATAAGTGAACGATGCTCCCTTTTGGTGGAGTCGTTAATGATGGGATGAAACACTGGTGATGAGTGGGACAACAAATCCATGAATAAGCATTCCTCAAGCCAGCGCAAGAGGAGCAAAAAAAAAAAAAAAAGGTTAAGACGAAGCTCAGGAACAAGCGCAGACACGGAGATGGAGGCTTAATAATTACAAATCCCATGACCCCATTTGCTGGGCGCATTGAGAAATCAATACTTAATAATACTGTAGGATAGAGATACTGGCCCGTGAGGGTTGACAGAGCTGAATTCACCCTTTCCAATGTGCCATCGGGCTGGGAGAGACTGGAGTGTTATCGGATAACACGCGGCCAGCTCAGTTGTGGTCCCTCCTACTACCGAAACATAATTCCTGATATCTTCCTCTGAGGTGTATGCGTCAGTCCGTGGAGCGAGTAGAATATGAAGATGAGAAGAACAAAAATTGATTTGCCACTATTGGAAATCCTTTCTCTTTCTCGTCTCTCGCAGCCAAACCCATGTCACTGAATCGGACATCCCTTCCTTGGAAGCAGTATATATTATATATTATATTATATATATATATTATATATATATATTGATTATTATATATATATATTATTTATAGTTATGTGGCGCTTATTGCTGTTGTCATGATTGAATCACAGTGCTTTGTTCCTTCGTGAGCCACTTTTTTCCGAAAATTTAATTCTAACCCAGAAACAACTTTATCCCGTGTAAGGGCTGATTAACCTCAAAGTCAATAGAATGAATGGGATTGGATGAGGTTAAAATGCAATTCCTTTAAGAAGAACATCCAGAGCACATCCCCTCTTGGACAAACTGCCGTGTCACCCCTCGTTACAACCTACCAGGGGTTCTCTGCGCGCAGAGCTTAGACGCACTCTGCTCCCCAAAGTAGAACCATTTCCCCCGTGATAGAATCTGACAGGGCGCTTTGGGAGCCACCCAGGCACATTCTTCTGAGGACATAAGTGGAGGAGGCGAGAGGGAGAGGGGGGTGGCGGCAATAGCAATCTCTGCTTCGAGGTACGTGCCAAACGGGAGGCAGAGGCAGCTTCCTTCCCCGGTCCGGTGAGTTGGGCTCCCCACCCCCCCCGCCCCACCGCCCACCCCCCCCGCCCTTTCTGCAGTGACCTTCTCCTTTGGCTCCAGAGCGTCTGGCAGAAGACTGCGACATTGGACTCGATGCAGTAAAGCTGAGAGGACACTCGGGGGGGTTTCCTGCTTGAACCAGACCCCACCTCTCCCCCCAAAACTGTTTTCCTAACGAGATGCTGGAGTTGTGGTCGCCCAGGGGTAAAAGTCACACATAAGCTCTCTTTAAAATGCAGTCCTTTCCTTTTTATTGTTATTAGCCATCTTGTTTCTCAACTGCTAGCTGGGGGGAATTCGGCATTCAGTCCCCCTCCCACCCAGCTTGAATTTGAAACCCAGTTGGAACCAAGATGACCGCGAGGTTAATAAGATCCACTGCGTCCCACAAGAATTGCAATAATGTATTGCAGTTTTATTGGAATTCTACACCCTGTGCTGCCCCTGTGTCCTGGCTGAGAGAGGCCCCAGATTGGGTGCCAGTGTAGCAATACACTGGCACCTTAACCATACAGCAGGTGTTCCATGCTGCATGTAGGAGATCTCCCGAGTGTTTGTGGGGATGGCTGGTTTAACACGTGCGCACATATTACTCAATGCACAAAAGCCTCACCAGGCACACGTCACACGGATTACTCTGAGTGAGTGTGCACACCTGTTTTGCATTGCGCGCATTGCTTGAACCCTCCGTCCACCACACAGTGAACCTCCTCATGACGCAACCTGTATTTAACCTTATTTGACCTTTCATTTTGACCAGGAATTCTTTAATGCATTGTTCCTATTTGCATATATCATGTGTTTCTGAGTCTGTTCATATTTTATTTCAGAGCACAGATTTGTTTTGTATTTATAAGATGACATAATACTTAATTAGGGTGCCACAGTAGCTAATAAAACATACGCTGTATTATATTGTGTATAGGTCTACACATATGATTAGTCACGGTAACTTAAAAAACATTTGACTAGTAACATGTCATATTTGAGCTCATTAATCGCATGTGGTTGTAAGTTCTGGCAGCAAAATAAGTTTGTGTCGCGACCACTTGATATCAGCAGAGGGTGACACAGCGAGTGCTCTTCACATGCATCTCGAGATCCGCTCAGGCTCCTTCAAAGGTTATCCGAGTCTTTCCCGCTGGCTCCCAGCGTTAAAGGAAGATTGTGCGGAGAATAGGGGGTGTTGCAACAACTGCTAGACGAAAAATAAGACAAGAACACTTGACACTACCTACATCCACAACCCCTCCTTTCCCTCCTTCCTTTCTTGCTTCAGTGCTTTCCTTGTTGCTACGTTGATGAATCTAAATCGATGAACAAAAGGTAATTCTCTGCTGTGTTTTTATAGATCTGCTGGTTCATGTTAATTGGAGTTGCTTGTCTGACTTATCGCTGCTGTACAACCATGGTATTCTTTTGCTATAGGAATATAAAGCATTTTCCATAAATCTCCTTGATCGCCATTACATAGGAATTCGACAAGCACTTATTTCTTAAGTCTTAGCAAACGTGTGTCTCTGCGTTAGTGCCTCTGTGTGTGTCTGTAGTATGTGGCACGCAGTGGAAGGGGTAGGTTGGGGTGAATCCCAACCGATCAGAAATCGTTCAGCTCTGAGACCCACTCAGACAGTAGCTCACTCACATACACGGACACAAACGCATGTGTACGTACACACACACTTACACGTACATAGACCGACACTTCAAACACAAGCACGAGCGCACGAGCGCACGAGCACGCGCGCACGCACGCACGCACGCACGCACGCACGCACGCACGCACGCACGCACGCACGCACACACACGCACACACACCACACTAACACATAAATCCTCTAAGGCTGCCTTCCAAGAACACACACTTCTTCTGGGCCTCCTGCGTTTCAGTGGTCATCAGTCACCCGGAGCAGAAACCCTGTGTTCACACTACTGTGTTTCAGCGCCTCTGCTGAAACACCAAGGAGTTAAAGAGAACAACAATCTTCGCTTTCTCCATCGACAACCC
>OLKM01000635.1:128505-134516 GCA_900291075.1 Melanogrammus aeglefinus | reverse complement strand
CAGCTTTCTTCCAACCAGGAATGAAGTTAACCCCACATACACTCAAACTCTCCCTTGGCAGCCAAACTGCGAGGTGGGTCGAGGCTACTTAGCATTGACGCATCGAGTCTTCCTCTGTTGTTAATGAAGTCTCTGGATGAGGGAGAGAGTGGTGTTATAGGTTGCAAACGTAAACAATATTAGATATTAAAATATTCATCCCATTCGAGCCGCTGTGCTTATAACAGGGCGAGTAGAAGGCTGGGAGGAGGGTGTGCACAGCATATGATAAGACAGCGAGGCAGGGGTTTAAAACAGCTGCCATCTCCTCCTACTGAAGTCTCAGCCAGCCAGCTGGGAGTGGAGGAGTAGACGCTAGCAAAAAGACCGCCTGCGGAGACGAAAGGGCCGCTTCCAAGGCTAGCCGTGAGGTAAACTGATAATATGGTGTGTTTACAGAGGGAAAACCTGCATGCTTGGCATTCAGGTCCCTGAATAGAAAGTTTGGATTGAAGTACCGAGGCACATTTCACCTACCTATTGGACAATCTCTTGTTGATTTGAAGTAGCACATGAACAACACCAAGGCCAGCTAGACACACACATTCTGCGGTGATTCGAGGGGGCGATTACAGCATCAGCTGTTTACTCCCGACTTTTAGCAACATGCTTGGACCTGGTACAGGGTGTTCTACTTCCAGGCAAAAGGTTTCGGGTTCAAACCCTGATCGTCTAACTTTAGCACTAGGCACAATACCCTAACCCCTACCTGCTCCTTAATAGCTTCTTTCTGAATTCACTGGATGTCGCTTTGGGTTCTGTCAACAGGATTTCCCCGTTCCTTCTTTTGTCTGTTAGTTATGTTACGTTCATACTCTGTCTGCTTACTGCTTACCTCCTTTTCAAACAATGATTCTTCCTTTGTATCTCGTGGTTGTTTATTCTGATATTATTATTCCGATCACCGCCGGTTGTGAGAAATGTCCATCGCATTACGGCCAAGCGAGGCCCTCACTCCAGTTAAACATCTCGTGTGTTTGTCTTGGACTGAAAGGTACGGCTCATCGCTCGTGTGCGATGCATTCTAAAGAGCAGCGCCTGGCAGGTCGTTTACATCTCCTCCTCAATGCGTGAAGACGAATGGCTGACGAGAGGAGGACATTAACATCAAAAAGATGGAGTGGAGTGGAACACAGTCTTCATAGTATGTAGGAGGGTTGGGTTTTGTCTCACCTTCGCTAGTGCCGCGGTGCTTTGGGCCGAGGTGGGTCTGAGGGAAAAAGAGAAACATGCTACAATCAGTATTATGTTACTAATATATTTGTATAATTAGGATTGACTGACATTTTTTGTTGTGTCTGCCACCTATGGTTAACCTATTCTACCTATAGCAATAGTTCTGAATTGGTTGGAATTGGTCGCAGGGTTGGGTTCCATTCGCTTTTTCTGGCTTTTCTGAGTTTGGGTTCTCTTTCCTATAGTTTCCCCCGCTATAATCCACAGGGTACTGCGACTTATTCATGTGTAAAGACATCGGTTTTAAAATCATAAAGCAAAATGAAGGCTTAAGGCTGGAATTGTATTTATAATGCAACAACCAAAACATAAGTGAATGGCAAATTAGAATGACAATGGGATACAATGATAATGATAAAATGTAACTTTACATTCGATATACTGTACTACATACGTTCCCACCATTCATTAACCATGAATGCCGAGTTGCAAGTTCAAAGCCGTTCGAGAACACCTCGAGCAGAAGGGAGGTGACGGCTCTGTTATGCTGAGTGGCCATATTGTGTCCTTTCCAAGACACTGCAGAGGAAATGCATACCTGGCACTGGCCTCAATGAGGTCCTCCTTCATTATGTCTTTAGAGAGATGGCAAACAGAGAGGTTGGGCAGGGAAGGGTTTATGGAAGGAGAGAGAGAGGGCAAGAAAGAGAGATAGAGGGAGGTGGTGAGCGAGAGAAAGAGGGAGAGAAAATGAGAGAGGTAAGGGGAATGGGTGATAGAATGAGGGAAAGATAGAGGGGGAGAAAAAGGGAGAGAAAGAGGAAGGGCAGTGACAGGGGTACAGAAAGGTGGAGAGAGGTAGAGAGAAAGCTGTGTAGATAGAAAGAGAGCAGTAGAGAAATAAAGAAAGACAGAAAGAAAGAAAGACACAGACAGACAGACAGGCAGGCAGGCAGGCAGGCAGGCAGACAGACAGACAGACAGACAGACAGGCAGGCAGGCAGGCAGACAGACAGACAGACAGACAGACAGACAGACAGACAGACAGACAGACAGACAGACAGACAGACAGAGAAAGCAAGAGAGAGGTAGAGACAGACAGACAGACAGACAGACAGACAGACAGACAGACAGACAGACAGACAGACAGACAGACAGACAGAAAGAAAGGGCTAGAGAAAGCGAGAGAGAGAGAGGTAGAGATAGATAGAGGGATTGAGAAAGCAAGAGACAGAGAAGGATAGAGTTGGAGGAAAAGACACAGAGGGAGAGAGAGAGACAGAGAAAGAGAGAGAGAGAGAGAGAGAGAGAGAGAGAGAGAGAGAGAGAGAGAGAGAGAGAGAGAGAGAGAGAGAGGAGAGACAGAGAGAGAGAGAGAGAGAGAGAGAGAGAGAGAGAGAGAGAGAGAGAGAGAGAGAGAGAGGTCTCTGTCTCCTCATCAGCACGATAAAGCGAGGTGTTATGATCCATCTGTAACTGCAACGCTGGACCTTTATGATCCAGTTAAGAATAACTCCAGCCTTTAATCCAGATCTTCCTAGCGTATCAACACTGGCTAAAGATTAATGCAGCGGGTCCACTCAGATGGTGTCCATGTGCAAGATAATGCTCAAATGAATCCCGCAAGGTTGTGGGTTGAAATACCTCTCTGGGACTGTCAATTTGGCAGAGGAAGAATCAAACCATAAAAATACAAAACGACCCTCTGTTGGAGTATTATGCTCACTTTATCGTAACCCCAATGAACATTATATACTCCTAAACATCCCAGGGATCCCTCGTCATCGTTTCTTCTTAAGGTTGCTTCCCTCCAAGAAGGGGTCCTTGTGCTCCGCAAACCGAGCTGTACACCCCCCCCCCCCAGACGTGGACCTACACATGTGCGAAGACATGCAACCTCTCTGCAGAAGTGTGCTGACTGCTGATTGGCTGAGCAGCAGGGAAGGGCGTGTGGGGCTTTGTTTTGTTTACAGCCAGACCGACAGCCAGATTAACGTGAAGGAACTCAGTGACATTGAGACCCTGTATTCTCAGCTTCAGGCGGGTTATTTCAGACTGTGTCACTGAGGTGTGATGCGGGGCTATAATAATAAAGTTGGGGCGTTCTCACCGGACCACCGGGCCGGCGCCGGGACCGCCCGCGCCGGCGATGACGTCGGGGCTCTGTCCGCCGGTGTTGCCTGCTGTCATAGCGGCAGCCGTCGTCATGGCGACGGCGTCGGGGCCCTCTGCGGCGGCGGGGATTGCTGATCCAGCGGGTGTGGTCGACGGCGGTGCGCGCGTGCGGCAGGCGTCCAACGGCGCGCACCCGGACGCGCAGACGGACGCACGTCTTCAGGATGTGGACCGCCTCGTCATGGGAGATGGCCACGAAGCCCCGCCCGTTCACCTCAAGGATCTGATCGCCCACCTGCACCGGAGAGAGAGAGTGAGAGTGAGAGTGAGAGTAAGAGAGACAGAGAGAGAGACAGAGACAGAGACAGAGAGAGACAGAGAGAGAGAGAGAGAGAGAGAGAGAGAGAGAGAGAGAGAGAGAGAGAGAGAGAGAGAGAGCGACAGAGGTATATCAAGAGATAGACAGAGACAGAGGTATATCAAGAGAGAGAGATAGACAGATATATCAAGAGAGGGAGAGAGAGAGAGAGAGAGAGAGAGAGAGAGAGAGAGAGAGAGAGAGAGAGAAGAGAGAGAGAGAGAGAGAGAGAGAGAGAGAGAAGAGAGAGAGAAGAGAGAGAGAGAGAGAGAGAGAGAGAGAGAGAGAGAGAGAGAGAGAAGAGATATTTGACAACCGTAACTACAATGCTTTCACTTTTTTGATGTATTATAGTCTGAGCCCAATACTTTTTCACTGTATATCTGTCAACCTACCATTTAACTTTACATTGTTTTTTATGCTTTGAATTTCATTGTTTCTAGTTTTCATTGTAAATGTACGATTTCCATGTCAATAAAGCTTGTCTAATCTGGCCTCTTGAGAAAAAGAGAGAGAAAAGATGCAGTATAGAGAGAGAGGGACTCAATATGGTTACTTGAGAAGTGAGCATGAGGGCAATGGAAACTTGAATTGGAGCAGCGTCAAAAAAGGTTGTGGTGCGGCAACATCTGATGAACAAACAAACGTCCGTTATGCCTTTACAGACACAACGATGAGGAGAGAAGAATAACATGTGGGCCTAGCATAGGACTGCGAGTGGAAATCAAACCTGCCTTCACTACAAGGCATAGCTTCAGCCACCATGTAAAAGTGAAAATACAGATCCTTCTAAAAATCACAAATGCCCCTGCATTCTGTTTTTGGGATCACTATCATTTTCAAATCGTCAAAGTTTACGCTCTGCTATCATCATCAGAAACACACACAGTCCTCCTGATTACTATTGTGTTGTGTCTTGTTATTGTTCTCACATTGTTTCGTCCCTGCTCCAATCAATAGCTCTATACCTTCCTTGATACAATCTCACGACAACGCTTCCAAACCACAGAGGAGAACGCTCTTGAACATGTTGCAACTGGCAATCATTACCTTGGATAAGAGAACAAGCACATGAGGCAATACTTATTTCTGCTAGTAAGTCGGCAGTGAAATATCCTGCCGTTGTAAAGTCCTCCTCCTCTGATTGAGCCAGGCCCCTATTTACTGAATCCCAATAAAAGAGTTTCTTTTATTTCTCTTCAGACCTAGGCTACTCCCCCTTCTCCCTCCCTTCACAAACACAAACAAACACACGCACACACACACGCACGCAGACACACAAGTGCTTACCTCTTCAACTTCAAAATCCAATGGCGCATAACAACCAAGGACAAAGCCCAACTCTCAGGAGAAACCTTTATCCTCACACAGGCACACACCTAACACAAATGCACACAAGTATGCACAAACACGTGCAGCAGAGGGTGCTGACAGGTTAATTACGCTGTTAGACAGCAGAGGTAGGGTTAGGGAACAGGTGGGGGTGGGGGGTGGGGGTGGGTTATACACTGCGTCAGTACTGGTTTAACTTTGCTTAAAGGCTGTCTTTGTTTGATACTAATATTATGAAACCGTCGTAATGCTCGGTACAGTATCTGTTTCTCCATATTCTCTGGTTTGGTAAATTATTAACATATTTTAAAACTTCACTCACCATCAAGTTGTAGTCTAGTTTAAATATGTGGATACAGTCAATAGCCTTTGTGTAGCAGGGTTAAGGCTTCTGCTGGGCTTCGAGGAATAATCCAGTCGCAGGTTTTAAAATAAATTTGTATTTTGCTGTTTAACACCAAAAAAAAAAAAAAAAAAAAAAAGCAGCTGTCTCCGGAATTAAAATGAACACAGAAATAACGCTATGCTGAGTATACAACTCCTTTTCAGGAAGCTAGCTGGGGGACCTGTGTTCTGACCCAGCCTTACCGCAAGAGAGAGCGCACATGATTAGACAGCATGAAGTCACTTCCCGTAATCATGTAGTCTGCGTAATGCGTAACCGTGAGTCTGATCCCGTGGTGGTACGCACCTGTCAGCCCCCTTACAGATGACCCCCTTACCACGGCCACTATGCCCTCACACTCTGTGTCCTTTTCCCATTACCCCTTTTGGTTGTACCGAGTACAACCATGTGCTGAGCTGTGACTAGTCGTGGCCCAGAAAATAAATTGGTGAACTATTATAGGCCAATCAACATATTTTTACCTTTAATGTATTCTTATCTTCCTTCAGTTCTTACCACCTGAGTTTTACTCTCATTACTGCAAACTAACCATGGATGTATTTTCTTGCACCAAATGCTTGACTCCAATGCATCGTGGATGAAATA
>OLKM01000635.1:116005-121005 GCA_900291075.1 Melanogrammus aeglefinus | reverse complement strand
CTTGGAAATGATTTGTTATTTGTTAAAAATACAAAAAGGCAAAATAAATTGAAAGTGTTGCTATATCGTTTCTCAAAGTGACAGGAAGACTTGGAGAGGCTAGCGGGCTAGTGCACTTAGCTTGAATTCATAATGCAGATTGTTAGCATATTGCAGAAGAACTGGCAACTCTCTGATTCTTTCTGAGAAAAGATTTGCATCTTCTGCATCCTGTGAGGCAACAAATCTTGACCCCTCAGGTCCATAACCACTGACAGGCATTCAACTCCCCTGGCCTCTGCCTGCTTTCTACTGCCTTTAATAAGCTGTTTACTCCCACCTCATTCATCCCAATATAAACTACTACAGCCACAGTCACTTTATGGACATCCTCATTCTAGTCCTTGTATCTTAACACACTCTGTTTTTACACAGCAACTTTGTGGTTTGGGACTGAGGAGGTTTGCAAAGAGACAGTGTCCAAAGATGAGGGTGTCGAAGCATATGACTTTCAACATTTCTTGGCTCTGATAAAATCATTCCAGCGGAGTCAGCCGAAAATCATGTCTTTGGAAAGATTCTTCCACGGCCAAGAAATGTTTTTCCAGGGTGCTGATTTCAGGGGGCTGTCCTGATGATTGCTATCACACAGTGTGTGTTAGTCCCGTAAACACCAAAGTTTGTCCTCGAAATACTTCCAGAGCAGCTTGTTGGTCGCACACAGATAGCGGGTCCCGGATGGGAGCTCCTGACGCGTTGAGGTAGAAACATTGAGCCCTGAAATAGGGTTGCCAATCTGATTGGTTTAACCAACAGAGGGCTAAAAAACAGTTTTGCCTCAGTGGAGGTATCGACCCAGGCGAAAACCGCGGACTAAGGGCCGGCGTCTAACCCGTGATGGACAGTGATGACCGGGACAAACACAACGGCACACTGCACACCGGTTTGTGTTGTGCGCAGGGGTCTATCGCCTATGATCCCATACCTGTATTTCAGCAGGTTCACACTCAATTAGATCTTGAGACTCAGCCACTTTCTATTATTGGAAGAGGTTATCCCCGCTGAACAAAGACGACAAGATAGCTTGGCCACTTAGCGCTAACGTTAGATGCACTCCACTGGTCAGACAGACCCTACCCCCCCCCCCCTCCCCCGACCCTCGCCCCCCCCCCGATGAGAGATGCCCGATACACTCTCACTCTCTCTCTCTCTCTCTCTCTCTCTCTCTCTCTCTCTCTCTCTCTCTCTCTCTCTCTCTCTCTCTCTCTCTCTCTCTCTCTCTCTCTCTCTCTCTCTCTCTCTCTCTCTCTCTCTCTCTCTCTCTCTCTCTCTCTCTCTCTCTCTCTCTCTCTCTCTCTCTCTCTCTCTCAACATCGTCTCGGGTGTGGGTAGTCTATGGGGTTTGACTCACCAGCTGAAAGGTACTTTGTTTAGATCACCAGTATTCACAGCAGTCTACAGTCTATAAGCATCCATGAGCTAAGATGTCCTTACCCCAACCTGCTCCTTAATGACATGTATTTTAATTAGCTATAGGTCACTTTGGACAATCGTGTCTGTTAATCAATAGTCAAAAACACAAAAGTGTCTGGTCTGTACAACCATTTAACTGCAAAAACAACAACTCGGTTTCTGGTTAATGAACTGTTCAGGCCCTGAGTCATCTGTAACACGGAGTCCTTGAATCTAATTGGCTAACTCGTAGCATTTTTGCTCCATGGCTCAATCCATTAATATGATAACGACCAATAGCAAATACATCTTGTTGCCCTCTCTTTTTAGAACCCATCTTTCATCACTGTCGTGGTCAGAAAGAGGTACAAAAAAAATCCAAAACAGTTATTTAAAAAGAAATAGGAGAGCCAAACCCATACAGGGACGTTAACATCCTATTGGCTGACAGGATTACCAGGTCAGCTGCTGACGGAGCGTTGGAGCGACACACCTGTCCTCTGCTTTTTGAGTAAAAGGTGCATTTACAGGGGAGCTGTACCTGTAAATGTTACCTTTTACCTCGTGAGACCAGCCTGACCTCTGGGTTCATGTTCTGCTTCTTTCTGCGGATCGCTCTGGCCTTGATCCCGTTGGGAGTATCATATAGTGAAGGTGAGGTAAATGATTCAATCTAAAAGGCTAAAAGAATAATAGGACCAATCGTCACTCAGGGGAGGGAGTTCCAGTTCATGACAAATGGGGAGGAATTAAATCTGAAGTAAAAACGAGAATATCAGCCACCAAGTGTAAGTGTTGCAACCGGAATAGATTGAAGAACAATTTAAGAAGATGAAGAGAAATCTTCCCACAAATCTGGAGGTCACTCTGATTGGCTGTTTGGCTATTTGGATGGTCTCACTAGGCCAGGGTTTAGCGCTCCTTTAAAATAAACAAACTACCAACTTCAAAAATAATTGAACACTGATTAACAAATATGAACATTGAAACAACACACTTTGGATCATGTGTGGCCTACCGTTCTCTCCTCCGCGCTGCGGGGGGGCCTGGGGCCGTCTGGCCCCGGGCAGGGGTCCTGCTGGTCGGGGGGTGGAGGGGGAGACACGCAGCGCCCCTGGGGGTCCACCCAGCTGTAGATGTGGTTGGTGATGTAGCCCCCGGGGACACGGCCCACCGAGCACACAGACATGGCCAGCGTCTTGCTCCCTTTCAGCACCTGAGGACCACAGGGAGTGCCGTTGATGGATTGCGGCGAGGATAATGGTGTGTTGCCATGGAGATGGGCAAGGGAAGGGACGTTGCGAACAAGGTGAATTGAAATTAAAGTTTAGATTAATTAATAAAGCGGTAGACCTCCTTCTTTTTCAATACTTGTAATGCGTGCCATTCATCAAATTCATCAAAGCGCGCACACACACACACACACACATACACACACCTCTTAATGATAGGGGTTTTGCCGTGTCCTGCGAGAAAAAGTTGTGAGAGAGAAGGAGAGAAAGCAGGAGAGAGAGTGAGAGAAGAGAGACAGAGCGACAGATAGGCAGAGAGACAGAGAGACAGAGAGACAGGGGCAGAGAGAAAGAGATGTGGTTAAAGAGAGATTTGGTTAAAGAGACAGTGATATAGAAAGGGAGAGAGAGAAAGAGAGCTAGAGAGAGAAAGAGAGAGAGACAGAGAGAAAGAGACAGAGAGACAGACAGAGAGACAGAGACAGAGAGAAAGAGATGTGGTTAAAGAGAGATTGGGTCAAAGAGACATAGTGAAATAGAAAGGGAGAGAGAGAGAGAGAGAGAAAGAGAGGGAGAGAGAGAAGGAGGATGTAAAGGCAAGGCCCTTTCTGTCATCTGTCGACGTCTCTGTGTAGGGAGGGTTTTTGTTTGTTTGTTGTTGTTTTTAGTCATTCCTTGTCACTTCTGGTGTACAGGAATGATCGGTCGCCAAGGGACTTTCACTCTCTGTGGTCGAGCGACACAAGAGAGAACTGCATCCAGCTGGGGGGGGGGGGGGAAAGATGAACAAGAACATTTAGCTCCTGACAGACGGCTGGCAGTGAGGGGATTGTAATTATGACTATATTCTTCCCCTTACCTTCGCTCAATCATCACTCTAACTCGGTCTTTGTCTCTGCCTCGCTCTCTATCTCTTCATCCATCTCTCTCTCATTTTCTCTCGCTCTCTTGTACCATAACTCTCTCTCTCTCTCTCTCTCTGAGGCCCAATGACCGTGTTCGGGGTGATGATGATGGACAGAGGGGTTCCGGGGCCCCGTTGCCAGGACTTCACCCAGCTACTTAGCTCTAGATATATGACCGCCCTCTCTCCCTATCTCACTCTTTTCTCCCTCTCGCTCTAACCATCAATCTCTCTTTTATGTGTAGCTACTTCTTTCTCTCCATCAATCGTTCCAAATGCTTTTTCCTACACGGTTTCCCACTCACCGTTACCCGTTGCTGCTTTGCCTCATATCTGTCTATCCCTCTATAATATAAGTGAACATTAACTGCAGTTGTACGGGTATGCATCGATTGCCAAATTCCGCCTGCCGCACCCTTCTGTGCACTGTATCCCGAAATATCGAACCTCTCTGCTTGTCTGGACAAGCACAACAAAAATCCTTATTCAATCCTCCGTAAGCCTTAATCAATGTCTCCTATTTCTCCTTCTGCCTCAGGTTAGAGTAGCCCCTGCTCTCTGTCCTCCTCCCCGTCATCGGCCATTTTCTTCGGGGTGCTGCAGGATACCGCAAGCCCCCCCAACGTCCCCTGCTGCTATTGCAGCTTTGTTTTCACAATATGAGACCAGCTGACTGTGATCCAAGATTCCCCCCACGTTTCAGACCCGTGGCGGACCCGCTAACACCGTGTATATCCTGAAGCGGACCAGTGCTCCTTTCATCAGCTCCATCGGACGACTGTCACCCCAGGGTGGTGGTGACGGATGTTTGTGGTGATGTGTGTGTCATGCGTACATTTTGGTGGCCTTGTCCGATTTGTTTCCCCCCCCGATGTCCTAGCCCACGTTTACTTTATGATGCAATGTTTTACCTCTGTGATTTTGTCTGCTTTAAAATGTCTTTGAGTACTTTGATAAGTGTGAAACAAAAGGACATAGACATGTGTTGTCTGGGTCTTTGTGTGTGTTGTGTTCTTGACTGCTGCAAACATTGGGAATCAATTTTCTGTGAAACATCTAGAGAAAAATGAAAACCCATGACCTAAAGAGAGATGGACGAATGGATGGAGGGAAAGAGACACTGGCACACATTAGAAACACACACACACACACACACACACACACACACACACACACACACACACAATAAGTGCTGTGCAAGCAGATGTTGATTAGATCAGATTAGTTTATTCACGCTAAGAGAGAGAGAGGCTGGGAGAGAGAGAGAGAACAAGAGGGAACAAGAGAGGCAGGCAGGCAGGCAGAGAGAGAGAGAGAGAGAGAGAGAGAGAGAGAGAGAGAGAGAATGAGAAGAGAGAGAGAGAGGAAGAGGATACGAAGAGAGCAGAGAGAGGATGACAGACGAGAGAAGAGAGGAATGAGAGAGAGAGAGA